>JBCNYH010000005.1:11826763-11837279 GCA_039654325.1 Tandanus tandanus
GGGTGTTAGGGTTGTGAGGTGGAGGATGTGGGGTGTAAGATGGAGGTGGTGTGTGAGAGGTGGAGGTGATGGGGTGTTAGGGTTGTGAAGTGGAGGATGTGGGGTGTAAGATGGAGGTGGTGTGAGAGGTGGAGGTGATGAAGGATATCAGACCTTGACAAGTTTCTCATCCCTCTCCACAGTGATCTCGGTGGGATTCCCATCTTTATTCCCGTCCTCTGAGTCGACTCCACCCACATTCCCCAATAGCTCCTCCTCCTCAGCACTCACTTCCTCGATTAGGTAATCTGTGATGTTTTTAAGGAGGGGGTTCTGCGCTGGAAGCTGCACACACACACACACACACACAATACTACATTAAACAGATTGCACAAAATCTGTGTGTGTGTGTGTGTGTGTGTCACACCTCTGCAGTGTGTGTGTGTGTGTGTCACACCTCTGCAGTGTGTGTGTGTGTGTGTCACACCTCTGCAGTGTGTGTGTGTGTGACACACCTCTGCAGTGTGTGTGTGTGACACACCTCTGCAGTGTGTGTGTGTGTGTGTGTGACACACCTCTGCAGTGTGTGTGTGTGTGACACCTCTGCAGTGTGTGTGTGTGTGACACCTCTGCAGTGTGTGTGTGTGTGTGACACCTGCAGTGTGTGTGTGTGTGTGACACCTGCAGTGTGTGTGTGTGTGTGACACCTGCAGTGTGTGTGTGTGTGTGTGAGACCTCTGCAGTGTGTGTGTGTGTGACCTCTGCAGTGTGTGTGTCTCCGTGGCCCCACAGTCCCTCCCTGTCGTCCAGGGCGTGGATGAGTTTAGCTGACAGTTTGATGTCGTTTCTAAGAATTTGCTTATGCTGCGTAATTCCATTGATGTTCCTCACACGCCGCGCCAAATCCCGATTCACTCCTGGAGCTAACTCACAGTCACGCAGCTACACACACACACACACGAAAACAGGAAAATTGGGAATAAAAGTTGTTAAATGTTTAGAGAGAGTAATAAGAAAATCGGGTTTAAATGAAAGCGAGGGAGCATTTTATTGTCTTTTCTCAAGTATGATTACACTTAAAAATGTTCTAGGGGACGGGTTCTGAAGGGTTCTGAAAAAGTTCATATATTCATGCTTTACAGTGAACGGACATTAAATTTTAATTAAAGATAAAATAATGAAGAAGCGTGTCACTAACGCGGATGTTCTGTAGGTTCCAGCAGATCTCTTTGATGTTGACACTCCGGTCAAAGGTCACCCAGCAACGCCTAAAAAACCTAACACACACACACACACACACACACACACACAGAGACACAAACTTAAAAAAAAAATAATTACTGCTGCCATGAAGCAGGACATGGGACATTTTGTGTGTGTGTGTTTTACCTGCGCTCTGGTTGTGGTTCAGATAAACACACGCGCATGAATCCAGGATAACGACGACACAACTGAGGATGGACACACACACACACACACAGTTATTACAAATTAAAGACTCAATCATTTATATCTTAAACTTTATTGAGTGTGTAAGGAGTATTTAGAGTGTGTGAGACAGATATGTGTATGTGAGACAGGCGTGCGCGTGAAAGCGAGACAGGTGCGCACGAGAGAGCGAGACAGGTGTATACTGACAGCGATGATCTCGGCTTTCGATATTGTGGGTGCGATACTCCTCATGAACAGGGAGCAGGTCATGTGGAGTGGTCGAGGTTTAGGAGGCTGGTCGTCTTTCATTTTCTTTTCCTCCTTTTCTTTCTCTCGCTCACACTGCTTGTCTTCCTTTCTCCCCTTCACATCAGCTATACACACACACACACACACACACGGTTCAGCAGTGTGATCTTCATGTTATGTTACAGTAGAAATAGACAAACTCCACACCCACCTTCACCCTCCTCTTCCTCTTCTTCCTCCTTCTCTTCTACTTCATTCCTTCCGTTCCCTTCTCCCTCTCCATCTCCCTCCGCATCTCCCTCTCCGTCCGCCTCCATCTCTCCTTCTCCCTCTCTCTCCACAGCTTTCTCTGAGCAGTGCGAGTTCGAATCAGAGTCGGACTCAGATTCGCTCTCTGAGGCACTCGCCTCGTCCTCGCTGTCTCCACTGTGCTTCCTCTTCCTCTTCTTACTTAACTACACAAACACACACCTTTAAACATCAGGATCATTCTTTAAACACACACACACACACACACACACACCTTCTTCGGCTCTACAATCTCCTCAGCCGGCGCTTCTTGATCAGGTTTGTCTTCACCTACTGCTTCAGCATCATCTTTCTTTATTCCAACATCTCCACTCTCTCCCTACACACACACACAAATCCTATAAATATAATATAGACCCCACATGACTTATGGCATAATAAAGCATAGTAAATCAACACATTTTCATCATCGCACAATACACTGCACTCAGATGTACAGTAGTGTGTGTGTGTGTGCGCGCGCGCAAAACAGTGGACTACTGATTAATGAAGAATGAGATAACGATGATGGATGAGTGTGTGATGAAGTAAACACACCTCTTTGTCGTCCTTCTCAGCGGACGTTTTGCGGTCGCTCTCCACTCCTCTATTCTCGTCCCGTTTTTGGTTTTCGGAAGGCGGCCCTCCAGACGACAGCCTCTCCCTCTCCTCCTCGTCCTCCAGCGGCTGCTCCAGGATGCGCAGGTCATTCTCCGTCCCTCCCTCCATCTTTATCACCGCTGAACAAACAGCACACCCCTGCTTCAGTAATCACTCACAGCACCGCGCCGCGCGGGAGGAGGTGTAGCGCACACCGTCAGAACATAAAACAGGCAACTTCATTATACTGGATTATACCAGATTAGTGGAGATACCACATCAGTGTTCTACCATCTGATATCAGCACTGTGGGTCAGTACCAGTCTGATAACGACACTGTGGATCGAATCCAGATGTTGCCATACACTGGCCTTCATATTCACAATCTCTCATACAAGCATAATGTACAATAACAGACTCGGGGACTACACGCACATACAGCAAGTCTGACCTCTGCTAGTCATGCGACCAACATTAGATCATCACCCTCCATATCATTCATTAAAAAAACCCACCTGTTTGTAAATTAAAACCATTTAAAAAATTATCTGTGATGTTCTGTGCAGCGAGACAGGAACCATGTGACTTCTCTCACCTGCATCGAGGATCTTTAAGATCTGTGGTGCTCGATCAATGTCCATGGAGATGTTCTCGAACCATCCGTTCTCCATCAGATACTGAAAGGCACTGAGACGGTTCTGCAGAGCAGCGTGGGCCTCGGCCTTCCTCTTCCCCGACTCATCAGGGTGGTACTTCGAGCGGAACCTGAAGGAAGGAGTGTTTATTGGAGGGGTGGGGGTGTCGAGCAGATATGAGGGAACAGAGAGAGAGAGAGAGAGAGAGAGAAGTAAAGAGTGTGTTAATAACAGTAACCTTCACACAGTCGACATCAGAACTGTTATAAACATCAACATTTCTAATTAGTTTAAAAAAACATGACTGAGTGGTATCTACATCACTTCCTGTTTACATCACTGAGTGTCCACTACACTCTTTCCCTGCTCCCACTCAGTAACTGTGTTAGAGAATAAAATGAAAATTACACTCACCACAGCTACAGCAGGGATAAACACACACACACACACACATACAACTAAACATTTCAACAAATCTGCATTTTTTGCTTAAACTGTTTCTATATAATATTATATATTCTATAATTTACCTGCAGGTTTAACTCGCAGTTTTAGCACACACAGAGACAGAGAGGCCTCCTCAGGTGTGTGTGTGAGAGTGTGTGTACAAACACACACTGTTTCTGCACTCTTTCCATTTCAATTCCCGCATATGAAAAGAAAAGGGAGGTGAAAACGACGGGCGTTTGGTGTGTTTTGTGCGCGCGGAGTGAACTGTCTGACTAAAACCCTGAACACTTTGTTTCTAAAGCAGCTGCATTGTGCGCAGTGCGAGCCCTGACTCGCTAACACACGGAATCCTGTGCAGCTTCCACACACCCGCACTCGTCTTCTCAAAAACCTTGCCGTGGAAGAAGGGAGGGAAGAAGCAATTCCGTTCGTTAATTGTTGGGGAAAAAAATTATAAAAGGAATAAAAATGTCAAACAGCAAAACTAAAATAAAATAAAAACATGACATCATCTTCAAGAAACAAAAGAATAACATTAATAAATCCTGTGGAGAAAAAGTTGAGAAAAAAACAGCAGTCAAGAGACTGAAGGCCTGCTGGGATGGCGTTGGTTTCTCAGCGCGCACACACACACACACACACACACACACACACACACACACACACACACACACACACACACACAGACACCTGCCGAGTGCTGAATTCTGATTGGTCAGAAGCTTAGACTGTAGTGCAGATTAAATATTAACACATTCACTCTGATACGATATTGTTTTTAATAATAACAGCTTGTGAGTTGGGCGCCACCCACTAAAAGCTAGGAGGCGTGTGACATCTAGGATGATTTTAACCAGTAGATGGCACTTTAATAACAGGGTATAACCTTCAGGAAGTGAACTGTGACTGCGCTTCCTCGCCTGGTAGCAGAGGATAAACAGCACCAATAAAAACACTTCAGTAACCCTGACCTTTTAAGAAAAGTAACTTATTAAAAAGTCTCATTCTAAAGCAAACTGCAGACGTGCTTCTAATTTACAGAAATGACTCACGTCGAGAGAACCAACACCGTCCCAATGAGGCGTGAGTGTGAACACATACAGCACTGCTCCTGAACTGAAACTGTACTAAACTCTGATACAGAGCAGCTACTCGTCCTACATCTCTCTCGTTACTCTACAGCGCTGTGAGAAAGTTTCCTCTCATGCGATATTAAACTGCGTGCATTAAACACTCCAGATCGTACCACTCTTCTCCTTTGTGTGTGAGGAAGAACTCCTGCATCTGCTGCCGTCGGAAGTCGATTTTGTACTCATTGTATCGTTTGACTGACTCCGTCTCGTCCACCGAGTCGTCCAGAGACAGCAGGAACTCTTTAAAGGTCTTCATTACGGGTGGAGGAGGACCCAGGTCCAGGTCATGGATGTTCCCCAACCTGCCAAATAAAAAGTCAAATGATCTCTTATTTAACACACTAAATTTAAATACACTGCATTAAAAAACAAACACACACCTACACAGCACCCTCACCTGGCCTGGATGGGGATAGTATGATGTGGCTGCATGAGGTGAATATCAGGGTGACCCCAGGGCTGTGGGGGGGCGTAACTGGGACCTCCGCCTCCTCCATAACCCAGATCATAACCTCCATGATACGGGTCTCCACCATGATCATCCCTGAGAAGATAACACGGCATGAGGGAGGGGAGAAAATATCTGCTGTGTGTGAGTGTGTTCTTTTAATAAAAGTGTGTGTAAGCACAATACCAGTCCCTCCTCATGCGCTTCTGCTGGGGGCTCATGTCGTGTCGAGGTGGGGAGAATCTCTCTCTTCGTCCTCTCTCGTACTCGCGGTACTCGCCACGGCTCCGCCTCTCTCTCCCACGGTCCCACTCTCTGGCCGATGGCCGTCAGTTCACCATAAACAACAAACACAAATAAAAACCACGCAGGAACCCAAACACTCCAACATATTACTGCACTTTCAAAACGGAGGACACGTTTCACATAAACACCATAAAACATTAGTTTAATAACATTAACATGGAGTTTGTAAAGCTCTGCAGCTCAAAGCCAGCGTTACACGTCAGATCATGACGGAGGTCACGGTGTGTATGCGGGCTTCTGAAGTTTGGTTATAATCTATTAACGGGTGGTGTTTCTTCCCTGGTGCTCACCGATCACTCCAGTCATCTCGGCGCCGTTCTTCTCGTTCACGCGACCGATCGTAGTCGCTCCTCTCTCGTCGGAACTTATCTCTGCGCCGACGATCGTACTCATCATCACTGTCTGCCATGATGGTCTCTCTCAGTGAAACACAATCACCCTGAACACACACAGAAACCAGTCACCCCTCAGTGATGTCACACACCCTCCTCATCTGGATGAACTCATCAACGCTCTCACACGAGGTACCCAATACAGCGCCTTAATGTCCCTGTGAAGACCCAGGGGACACAAAGTACACTACATAGTGCACAGCTCTTCTTTCAGCAAGTGAACTTTCATGAACCTGTACTGAGTATGTAGTGTACTTCAGAATCATCACCCTTTCTCTGAACATTAAAATGCTATATGTGATAAAATAGAACAGAACAGAATTGAAGCTGTTTGCTAATCATTCAATCCGAGCTAGCATAACCGGTAGGCTAGTACAGCACTGCTAACTCAACCCGCGCTGGTTACTAATATTACTTTAACCATCAGGTCTGAAATGTGTCTAAATATATTAATGCATTGGCACGTGACAAGAAAATAAACAGAAATTAGTCACAGAAATGTTTTTATACGAGCCATTGTTACCTTTTAATATTTGGTAAAAATCCCGCCACCCACGGTCTCCTAAAAAGCACAATTCCCGGATGTACAGGTGACCCGGATGTCCGCTAATATGCCTGAAACTCAGTTCACAGCGCCACCGTCTGTCCGGGAGGCCGCAGTGGGGAGTTTTTATAAATGTGGAAATAAACAAGTACCTTCACAATATTATCTCATAATATATAAAAATAATATGTAAAATAGTTATACAACGTCACAAGTGGGAGTGAATAAGAAATTCTATAGAAGAAAGAATGGAGAAAAGTTTATTTTTACTGTTATCAGAATCGGAATCAGAATACTTTATTGATTCCGAAGGAAACTGTGTGCACACACTGGTAGCTTCTATTAGATCATATGGCTATGAAGTCATAATAAACTCTCCATCTCTCTGTCACGATGTCTAGTCAGTATGTCACGTGACCCTTTTCAACAGCTGCCCCACTTCTCCCCAGTGAGCATACCTGAAAATCAAATCGAAGAAAAGCATTAAAATCTTCACCATGGACATTCAAACCATCCATAAACTCTACGATACGTCATGCAGACAATTCTGAGGCTGCCTGTACATCTTGGTTAAAGCCATCATTGTTTTGGTGTAAGGTTGCCTGGAGCCCTGTTCCGATGGGGTGCTCTGTTCTGATGGGGTGGGGGTTAAGGGCCCTTGAGCAAGACCCTTAACCCCCATTTGCTCAGTTGCACAAAAATGATAATTGTGAGTCGCTCTGGATAAGAGGGTCTGCCAAATGTTGTAAAATGTTACCTACAATCACATATCAAGATAATGTACATATTCACACACACCCACATGTTTAGTTCCTACATGATTATTTATATGACATTCATGTTAAAACACAGCCAGAAAATGACATTTTAGGGTAATGTAGTTGTGGTGACCATCGTAATGGACAATATTAATAAAAACACTGCATTTTCCGGCATTTCTATAACAGAGAGGAGGAGAAATCATCTAGATAAAAAAATCACAAGACAAAAAAATCTTTTGCACAGTAGAAAATAAAATCAGCTCTGGAAGGGTTAATGACAGAATTTAACAGTAAACTTTACAGTCAGCATCAGGTGGTTCAGGGGAGTCCAATCTTATCCACAAAGAGCCAGTGTGTGTGCGCGCGTGTGTGTGTATGTGTGTGTGTGTGTGAGCGCGCGCACAGGTTTTAATTGCAACCATGCAATTATCAGTTGATCTTAACATTCAAAGAGGTGGGGGGCGTGGCTCCTTCTCGGCTGCAATTAAAACCTGAACACACACACACACACACACACACACACACACCGGCTCTTTGTGGATAAGACCGGATTCCCCTGAGTGGATTTATTGATGTCGGGACTGATGTGGTGACTGTTCCACATCCCACCTCCTCTGAAAGCAGCTGACAGGATCACCTCTTCATTAAAAGAATAAAACAAGGTAAGAACTGTACCATAATAATCCACCTGCTTTCTATTTCACCTCAACTTCTAAGTTATAGAGTTATGATTTTCCTGTTGGGTTCTGAGTTGTGTGTAAGTGAGAGCTGATTCCTGATTCAGTTGCGTATAAAGCGACGTGTTTATTTTATGGTCTTGTATTCAGAACTTGCTCCTGTCTTCATCATCATCATAATAATAATAATAACATTAGATAATTATAATGATGATGATGATGATGATGATTATTATTAATTTATTCATTGTGCATGTTTAAAGTTGATTGAATACGTTTGCACCCCCTCACCATGGTTTCTGAAAGTAAGAATGGAAACTGCACCTGGTTAAACAAAATACACAAAGAGACCAGAGTTACTTTTTAATCATATTTATTATTTATATTACATTCAGAAAATAGAAACCAGTTGCACTGAATATAAATGATATTTTCTTTCTGTCTCAGATGGATTTTTCTAAATTGCCTAAAATTCGTGATGAGGAGCGTGAGAGTCAGTTCGGTTACGTCCACGGCGTCTCCGGTCCAGGTACTGAACACTGATCTGCATTAATACTGTCATACATCACTGTATCCTAATTCCAAATCAGCTCACAAGTACCTGTGTGTGTGTGTGTGTGTGTGTGTGTGTGTGTGTGTCTGTGCATGTGTGCAGTGGTTTCGGCAACCAGCATGGTGGGGGCTGCGATGTATGAGCTGGTGCGAGTCGGTCACAGTGAGCTGGTTGGAGAAATTATACGACTGGAGGGAGATATGGCCACCATCCAAGTGTATCGGGAAACCTGTATCCTTCTCTACACACACACACACACACACATACACACACAGGCCCTGACTGAACTGATCTGTGTCACACTTTCTCATGACCCTATACATATGCTATATGCAGTGTATAGAGCAGACAGGTGTCTCTCATCGGTGTGTGTGTTTTCCTAAGCTCCAGGTAGCCGGTGTGTGTGTGTTGGAGACCCTGTGCTGCGGACCGGGAAACCCCTGTCAGTGGAACTCGGGCCAGGAATAATGGGTTCCATATTTGATGGGATTCAGCGTCCACTAAAGGACATCAATCAACTGACCAAGAGCATCTACATTCCCTGAGGAGTGAACATTGGAGCACTGAACCGCCACAGCTCCTGGGAGTTCTTCCCATCACAGAATCTCAAGGTGCATGTGTGTGTGTGTGTGTGTGTGTGAGAGAGAGAGAGAGAGAGATGATACAAAATGTGAAGCTGATTATTTATGAATGATTCATGAGATATTTTGACACTGACATTGTGTGTGTGTGTACGTGTTAGGTTGGCAGTCCTATTACTGGAGGTGATATTTATGGTGTCGTGACTGAAAACTCACTCATTAAACACAAGATCATGTTACCACCTCGCAGCCGAGGAACAGTGAGCTTCATCACTTCACCTGGACACTACAACATACAGGTGAGTCTCTCTCTTTCTGTCACACACACACACACACACACACACACACACACACACACACACACATTGTCACGAGTGGGACAAGCTGAGTAGGACCCAAATGCAGGACAACAGAGGTTGTTGAAAACAACTGAGGTCTTTATTAAAGCTCCAAAGCAAACCAAAATACAAAGAAAAACTGAAGGAGGTTCAATACTACTGGTAGGCTGGGAACTTTGCTAATGCAGAGCGAGCAGGAGAACAGGCAATCCACGAGAATCCAGAGGTGGTCTACACAGAATCACAGGCAGAGACAAAGTCAATGAACCAACCCTGGGGAGAGTTTTGCTGGAGTATAAGTATGGTTCTTAATAAGCAACAGGTGTGTGGAGATAACTGGGAGCAGGGGAGGAGGCAAGGCCACGCCCGTAGCCTGGAGAAGCGCATGGGAAAAACAGGAAAACAAAAACACACAATAGCTCCCCTAGTGGTGAGAAATGCGGGATCATGACACACATAGAGACACATATCTGTGTGTGCATGTGTGTGTGTGTGTGTGTGTGTGTGTGTGTGTGTGTGTGTGTGTGTGTGTAGGATGTGGTGTTCGAGTTGGAGTTTGAGGGAGTGAAGGAGAAGTGCAGTATGGTGCAGGTGTGGCCCGTACGTCAGGCTCGACCCATTACTGAGAAACTCCCCGCCAATCATCCGTTAATAACTATCCAAAGAGTCCTGGATGCACTGTTCCCGTAACACACCCACACACACACACACACACACACACACACACACACACAAAAATACATAAAGTATAATGTGTAGAAGTGTAATTACACCTTTTTAAGAGCAGGGGGAGTGTAATTACACTTTTCTAACAGCAGGGGAGTGTAATTACTCCTTTCTGACAGTAGGTGAAGTGTAAATACACCTTTGCAACAGCAGGGGGAGGGTAAATACCCGTTTCTAACAGCAGGGGGAGTGTAATTACTCCTTTCTGACAGTAGGTGAAGTGTACATACACCTTTCTGACAGCAGGGGGAGTGTAATTACACAATTTTGACAGCAGAGGGAATGTAATTACACCTTTCCGACAGCAGGGGGAGTGTAATATCACCTTTACTGACAGCATGGGGAGGGTAATTATTCATTCATTCATTCATCTTCTTCCGCTTCTTCCGGGGTCGGGTCGCGGGGGCAGCAGTCTAAGCAGTGAG
>JBCNYH010000005.1:12244314-12254314 GCA_039654325.1 Tandanus tandanus
TATTCCTCCGGTATCCATTCCTCCGGTGTTTATTCCTCCGGTATCCATTCCTCCGGTGTTTATTCCTCCGGTATCCATTCCTCCGGTGTTTATTCCTCCGGTGTTTATTCCTCCGGTGTTTATTTCTCCGGTGTTTATTCCTCCGGTGTTTATTCCTCCAGTGTCCATTTCTCCGGTGTTTATTCCTCCGGTGTTTATTCCGCCAGTGTCCATTTCTCCGGTGTTTATTCCTCCGGTGTTTATTCCTCCAGTGTCCATTTCTCCGGTGTTTATTCCTCCGGTGTTTATTCCTCCGGTGTCCATTTCTCCGGTGTTTATTCCTCCGTTTACTCTAACAGTTGCAGTCTAATATCTTTACTTAATAAAGAACAACATCATGTTTATTTATTTATTTATTTATGCTATACTGTATTAATCCCACAAGGGAAATTATTGCCTCTGTATTTAACCCATCCAAAGTGAGCGCACGCACGCACGCACACACACACACACGCACACGCACACACGCACACACGCACACACGCACACGCGCACACGCACACACACACACGCACACACACACACACACGCACACACACACACGCACACGTAAACAGTGAACACACACACACTCGGAGCAGTGGGCTGCCACACACACTGTGGTACCCGGAGAGCAGTTGGGGGTTCGGTGTCTTGCTCAGGGGCACTTCAGCCTTGAAGGTGGAGGAAGGGAAGGTCAACTCACTCCCCCACCACCACACATTTTTCCTGCTGGTTTGGGAATCGAACCAGCGACCTTTCGGTCCCAAAGCCGCTTCTCTAACCATTAGGCCACGGCTGCCCCCTTAAACGCTCCTGTGTCAGCACAGTGATTATCCATTGCATCACAACTCAGCCTGACTCAGCTTTACATGATGATCACATAAAAATCACCTCTTCAATGAGTGGTTGCTATGGAAACGATAAGCCTGCAGTACTATCAGAGCTGCTATAGAACATTAATCAACACTTTCTGACCAATCATGGGTGCCAATAACTCCGCACGTACCTCCACAGCTAATTTGTGTTAAAAAATGTGAGTGCGAATTAAAATAAAACCAATGACATACTCATGTAACTACACACACACACACACACACACACACACACACACACACACACACTTACTCTCCCTTAACAATTATATTCACCCCCAGCTGCAAGGGCAAATAGTTGACCTTTCTGTCTCTACAGGGGAAAAAGACTCTATACACACACACACACACACACACACACACACACACAGTAATCTTACACTGTGTGACGACATGTTTTATCTCCAAGTCTCTCTCTGTTATTATTGAGCTCTGCTTCAGCCGGAGCAATGCAGACATACGCCATTAATACACACACACACACACACATACACACACACACACACACACACACACACACACCACACGACTCTGAGCTTAATGGTCCCGCTGCTGTAGAGACAAAGTTGGTTTTGTAACGATTTTCTATTGTTTGTTTGTGTGTGTGTGTGTGTGTGTGTGTGTGTGTGTGTGTGTAAGGACACTTTATCTTCAGTAACATAAAATCTGTTTTATTTCAGGAGTGTGTATAAAACCTTTTTCATATTTTCCCTTTCTGCACGTGATTAGCATCCGATGCTAACCGAACGGACAGTGTGATGTTACTTCGGACAGAAATCTCGATGATCCTGAAGGTTCTGACTCATTTACACTCTCAGTGTCTCTAATGTTTTCGTACTAGCTAGCTCGAGTATTAGCCTCTGTCATTAGCTAGCTTATACTTCAACTGACAGTTGCCTAGCAACCTAGCAGTGTTCTCATAACATGAACCACTTAAACCAGGAACAACTCGAGGGTTTACTCCTTATATATTATATACTGTATTCAAACTGTAAAGTGATGTATCAGCAAGTGTGTGTGTGTGTGTGTGTGTGACTGGCACTCAGACAGACACCATCTGTTTGTTTTATATAAACACACACACACACTGCATCACTTGTTTTTTTTTTATTAGTATTTGCATCTGCACCTCCTTCCATCTCTCTCTCTCTCTCTCTCTCTCTCTCTCTCTCAGTGTGCTGGTGCGTCTCTGAGCGTCGGTGTTTGCTGAACTCTATCAGTGCTTCGATCTTTCCTTTAGAGTCTCGTGTGTGTTTGTTTTCTCTTCCTCTTTCACAGCGCTCATTCTGTCTCCTGCTCCATCTCCATCCATTTCCTCTATCCATCTTTTTCCATCTGCACATCCACGCCATCAATCTCTTGCCCTGTCCTCCCTCTCTCTCTATCTACACACACAGACACACACACCGTCTTTGTCTGACACACTGTCTCTCTGTCCAACCCCCATTCCAACACACACACACACACACACACACACACTTGTTCTTTATTTGTAGCCTGAAGCTTGGTGTTAATGAGAGGGTGAATGAGAGTTCGATGAGTGCCCTTCCTTTCCTCCCTTCACTTCTCCCCTGTACACTCCTCTTCTTACCTAGGGCACCTGCAGGAGGGGGCCACAGGTACAAAACACACCTGCAGGAGGAACACAATGCCATCTAACACACTCACACACACACACACACACACACACACACACACACACACACACACACACACACACAGCTGGTCTCTTTCTTCCTCTCTCTCTCTCTCTCTCTCTGACATTCCATTATCAGCTGAATGATTTTCGTCGGCTGTGTTCCAAATGCTAATGCTTCCTGCAGGCCGTTTAGTGTGCACTCAATGCACTTTAGTGTCTCCTGTGCAAACACACCTGACTAAACACCTGCTGTGACAAACTACACACACTACACATCACACACATTACACACATGCTATACACACTATATATGCCCGAACATGTATGTGGTATTTAACTGAACACCGTGTTGCATTTTCCAGGTCTACAGCATCCCATAATGCACTGCGGTCCTAATAAAGCCCCCCAAATTATGTAGAATAAGAAAAAGAACGAAAAGAAAAGAAAAGAATAAAAATCCAGCAGACAAGGGGAGGAAACAAAAGAAGAAATGAACTAATAAGAAAGAAAGAAAACCTGAAGCAGGAAGTGGTTAATTTCACGTGGCGGCGTATTCACAGCCGCTTTAATAAACTTGGGATGAAAATAAATTTAAAGCTGGAGTGAATATTTCAGGATCATTCTGCGTGTTTTTTTTTCTCCCACAGTGTTGTGTTTGTAGATCGAACTCATTAAAACCTCGTTTATTCAGATTGAGATTAATGTTAATCTCGTCGCACTAATGCGGTTTATATTTCCATCAGGGATTTAGTTTCATCTCACAGCGCTGGAAAGTTTACATTTCTGAAAACGCAGCAGATATTCAAATACACCAGAAGTAAACACACCCTAAATTACAGAAATTATGGCCCTTTTGAGTGATTCAGTGAGTCGACTCTTTCGGCTCCCAAATGGATCACGGACGTTTTTTAAACAAAGCAAAGTTTTATGATATTATAAATGGTAAAAATAAAGCTTTACTCCCCATTTTAATTTTCAGAAGATGATGCAATAAACCCAAAAATAACTAAACCGGCGGCACGGTGGCGTAGTGGTTAGCACGTCCGCCTCACAGCAAGAAGGTCCTGGGTTCGGTTCCCAGACTTGGGACGTTTCTGTGTGGAGTTTGCATGTTCTCCCCGTGTTTGCGTGGGTTTCCTCCAGGTACAACACTTTCCTCCCACAGTCCAAAACATGCATCGTAGGCTAATTGGTGGTTCCAAATCACCCCTAGGTGTGAGAGAGAGTGTGAAAGGTTGTATGTGTGTTGCCCTGCGATGGCCTGGTGAGCTGTCTAGGATGTACCCCTGAGATGTGCGCCAGCCTCCCCACGACCCTCATTAGGAATAAGCGGCTTAGAAAATGAATGAATGAATGAACGAATAAATAAACCCCGACGGAGTGATCAGGACTGCAGTGCGTAGCACAGGGAATGGAGTCACTCTGAAGGCGTTTTTTTTGCGATAATGAGTGACGCCACTGACTAATTATTCCTAATTCGACACAAAATGTTGATTGTAAAATAATTGTATTGCAGACGCGAATGATGCACGCCATAGCAACGGTCCGTTACACATATTACACATGTTACACAGCCATGTGCTATAAAGGAATAACAGAACACTGAATATTGTGATTGATCAATCAGGGTTGAGTATGAAAATGATCCATATAGAATTAATTCTAAAAATAATTTAAATGTAAATCAATTAATCACTACAACTGTTTCAAATTAAATTAGCTAACATGGCCTGGATTTAATAATAATAATAATAATAATAATAATAATAATAATTCATTCATTCATTTTCCGAATGGAGCCCATCTCAGCCGACCCTGGGCGAAGGCAAGGTACACCCTGAACAGCTCGCCAGGCCATCGCAGGGCAACACACACAACTATTTACACTCACACCTAGGGGCAATGTGGAACAGCCAATTAGCCTACTGTGCATGTTTTTCGGACTGTGGGAGGAAACCAGAGTACTTGTAGGAAACCCACACAAGCACGGGGAGAAGATGCAACACCCCAAGCCCGGGAATCCAACCCAGAACCTTCTTGCTGTGAGGCGGACGTGCTAACCACTACACCACTGTGCCACCAATGATGATGATAATAATAATAATAATAATAATAATAATAATAGCAGCATGTTGATGTAGTGGTTATCATGTCCACCTCACAGCAAGAAGGTCCTGGGTTTGAGTCCCTAGTAGGATTAAGCGACTCGGCTAATGAATGAATGGATAGAAGGATGGATGGATGATAAAGTAAAAGAAAGTCAGCTGCAGAACTGATTCATTTGAATGACTTCTCTCTATAGTGTGTTGGCGGTTCAGGTTTTAGCAGGTCATTCAGGTTCTCTAATGTTTCAGTGTTAAAGCCGACATGTAATCTCAGTGTTTGATCCAAACTGTAAATGTAACCCGGGGCCGTGCTAACAGTGTACCGCCTCGTAAAATACAGCACTGAGCTTCTCACTTCAGTAAACACTTCTCAGATCTGTTTATACTGACGCTGATGCTAACTGACGCTAACCCGACCTCCACACATCTCACCCAGATCAGATAAACCCATAAATCCCTCTCTGCGCAGAACTGCACCATAAAACGATCCTGCACAGCCATCCCACTCCTTTTAGTTCTTTTTCTTTTGTTATATGAGCAACCCGACCTTTCCTGACCCATAATCCCCTTGTGCTCCTCCTGCCAAGCCCTCAGCATGCGCACTTTTCACATCTCTAATCACTAACCTCACACACAAAAACATCACTTTATCTCTGACCCTGACACAACAGCACTAACATTAAAGAGAAAAAGGGAAAAACCCTCACGTTTCATTTCACAGCTGAGGGCAGAAAGAACATGGGTCAGAAGTCCGGCCTCAGCGCAGATAATTATCCAAACGTCCAGCGGACACTCACGGATGCAGTCAGGGGATTGAATTATTCTTTTTTTTTTTTTATGGCTTCAGGACTTCAGAGTCGCTCAAACTCTCAACATATTAAGACATGACTCTCTGTACTGGGAGCAGGTCACATGTTACAGCTACACCAATCAGAATACAGAAGGTAGAAACGTCACATTTTATTAGTGTTTATTTTATGTAATTATTACTAAAAAACATTTCTGATTAGGAAAGTCCTGAAACTGAACAGTGGGCAGTACAGGGGTATAGTGGTCATCACATCCACCTCACAGTAAGAAAGTCCTGGGCTCAAGTCCCAAGCATGGTGAGGGTGATTCGGTGTGGCGTTCTCACTTATTCACTCACCAAGTCTCTTACTGGTTCATTCACACGGCACAGGGGTGTAGTGGTTAGCACAGCCACAAGGACCTGGGCTCAAGTCCCAGGCTCAGCAAGGGCAATTTTGTATGGGTTTCCTCCTTCAGTCTAAAGTCATGCACACTAGGCTAGCTGGCTGTTTCAAATTGCCCCAGGCGCTACAGAAGTATGGCAAGCTGCTCAGGGTGTACCCCAACTTCACCCAGAGTCCGTGGCTTCTGCCTCCCCATGACTCCAATAGGATGAAGCAGTTCAACAAACAAATCCAAAAGGATTGTGTGTTTGTGGTGGTTACCCCCCCCCAAATTATTTTATAAATAGAATGAGCATAATCTGTTTCACTAACTGGCTATGGCTCCGCCCCATTTCCTTATCTACCACCCATAACTTAAATACAATTTCATTATATGGTCAAGTTCAGTAGTTAAAAATCCACCACACATCATAAAGTACAAAATGTTTTATTAGATATACAAAAAAAAAAGTGCATATTAAAAATGATCATTTCTCCACTGCCTTCTTCCCTGATGATTTGGGGCCCTTTGGCTCTCCATCACCTTTCGGAGACGTTCTCTTTCCTCCTTTCTTCTGTGCAGTCGATTCAGCCTCATTTCCACCATCCTCAGATTTCTGGTCCTCCTCTCCTGATCCCCCATCTGCGCCATCCTCAGCTTTCAGAGCCGCCTTCTTTCCTCTTTTCTTCACACCGGATTTCTCGCCACGCTCACCCTTAAAAGATCGGGAGATCTTCTGGGTTTTGGGTTCCGGTTCTCCGTCGGCTGTTGCAGCAGTGCGCTTGGCTTTGGGCTTCTTCGCCGGAGCCACCTTGGAAACCAAGACATCGTTCTTCTTTGTTTTCTTTTGTCCGTCCTCCTGTGAGGTGAAAAAGGAAAAGCAGAGGAATGAATCACAGAAAGCTGTAAACTTGTTTAAAGATGCCCTTTACAACAGCGCAAAGGGCTTCCAGATCAAATCAATATTGACCGTTAACAAAGCGCTCACTCACCTCCACTGCAGACTTGGTTTTCTTTGTCTTCACATCCCCTGGAAAACAAAAAAGGTCATCAGTGCAACGTTCTCCCAGTTCAGTCTGCTGGATTAGAACAGAACCCCCCGCGTGCTCACCGGACTTGGCTTTAGGTTCTCTGGCCTTGCTGATGTTGGGGTTCGTGTTCTCTTTAGCCTCTTTGTTCTTCGATGGTTTTGGCTTCCGGACAGCAAGCTGAAGAACACGATGTCATTTTTTTAAAGCAATGAACACGCCTTCATGTTCTGAAAGCTTTACCAGTTTGGACTGGTTCCTCACCCTGAAGCTACCCTGCGCACCAGTCGTCGTGGAGTTCGCAGGTCTCACAAATGCACCCGACTCGACTCCTTTAACAAGAGCTTTGCGCAACATCGGCTTCAGCCTCGCCTCATCCACGGTCGTGTATTTCTCCTTGATGAAGGTGCGGATGGCTTGGGCAGACACGCCCTTCCGCTGGTCCAACTCGGTCAGGGCCTCCTTCACCATCTCCATCATGGACGGGTGAGGAGAAACCTTCCTCACAGCCTTCCTCACCGCCGCCGGACCATCTTTAAAAACAAGCCCCATTAACTACAGCATCAAGTGTTTCAGAAAAAAAAAAAAAAAAAAACAACCCACCATCACAACACAAAGGGGATTAAAAAAATGAATAAAATAAAACCACCACATTTGAGTAATTTCATTAGCCATTAAACCACACAAAAATAAACCAATTTGGAAACGTGATAGCTTTAAAAAATAAATAAATAAAAAGTTATGTGAGGTGCCACCCCCCACCCAACTTAATCACATGATCCCATCACAATTTTAAACAGCTGCACACATCACAATATGATAAATAAATAAAATAAACAAACCCAAACCTGCTTTCTGGTTTTCCGTCCCCTCTTTCTCAGGAGAGATCCTCTTTTCTGCTGCTGCTGCCTTTTTAGGAGCCATTAACAATAAACTAATTAAAGCTTAGATTAATCTGAAGAATAATACTTTTTTTTTTTTTTTTCTTTTTCTTAAAATAAATCCAAAAAACCTTCTAAAATCCCTGGGGCTGAAGATAAAGGGAGGGTTACAAGCAGAGCTATTTAAGGGTACACAGGTAGCCCTGCTGTCCTCTCTCACCTGCTCCTCATTAAACCAATTATGCAAATTTCCCGCCATTCAGAAGTTCAGATGCGCGTTCACGAGGACTGGGGAGAGATGCGCGTTCACGAGGACTGGGGAGAGGTTTCACTTCTTTCATTTATTTATTTATTCCATTTATTTTACTCGCATTGCCTCAGGAGGATGAAACGTTCCAACAGATTCAGACATTAGTGAGTTAAAATGTGATTATGATGGAAATATCGACCATTTTAATGTGCTGCGTCATGAATGTGAAGCTCATTGGTAGCTAATTATTAGCCGTTAAATTGCAGTCGGAGCTTTTTCATAATAAAAGTCTTTACCAAACCCGTCCACAACCACAGAGTAAAGATTCTAAACAATTTAAATCACAGGGGATGAGCTGCCTTATTTTTGCTTAAGGCAACATATTTATTATTCTTCCTTCTTCTTTTTATTCCCACTGTTAAAGCTTCATCATGTGTTCAGGCGAGCCAAACTTTTCACTTCCGGGTTTCTGATGTATGCAGGTGAACACACCAGCACGTGACTGGACATTTCATATTAAGATGTGTTCTTAATATTATTATGGCTAAGCAATCATTCATAATTTTATGTTAACTAAACATTTCAAACAGATGCTATAGTTTATGGTATTTTTTTAATTTACCTTTTAATTTAACTTTATATACAATTTATTCTGATGATTGTATTTAATAATAATAAATAATGACATTATAAATAAGCATGAAATCTAAAATAGGCAAATGGAGAAAATGGGTCATTTTAATGGAATGTTTGACTTTTTTTGCCAGCTTTGGGTTAATCTCAGCAAACTCAGACTGAAGGCTAGGTCCACCCTGAACCATCACAAGGCCTTTTTACAGAACATGACACTGATGATAAATAAATCGACGTGCTCCTTATAAATGGAATTTGGCCTGCCAATATTTATCCTGTGGAATGTAAGAAATATAGAAATATCAAGCTAAATGTTTTTTGAAGGTAAGACTGAAAAACTGTCATAATGGGTGTAGTGTAATATGCTAATGAGCATGCTTGATTGACAGCTTTGTCAGATCCTTCACTCTCTGTCATTCAGTCTATTCCAGTACAATAGTTTGGTAAACACTCTGTGGGCGTGGCTAATGACATCAGCCCCATGATTGGTGAAGTTTGGTGTGACAAATGTGTTGCTAAAGAATAGCTCCGCCCACTTTGTGCCATAAGCAGCAAGAAACAGGAAAGTTGATGTTGTGATCTTCTTCACATTTTGTTCTGCAGACCAACATGAATCTCATTAGAAGCTAATCACAGACTTCAGACTCCTGCGGCTTTAACAAGAAAACACACACATACACACACTCACACACTGCTGCACAGAACCACTGCGTCATTTCTTTATTTCTCCTCCATGAATCCAGGCGTGTTGCTGCGAGGCTGCAGTCAGACGCGTCTCCTGCGTTTGAGACAGAAAATAAGACTGTTTATCTTCTGAGTAAAAGCTCTTCATGTGAGATTAAATCATTTCATAAATACAGAAACACAATCCCACTGTAGTGTAAACCTTATTAAAACACACACACACACACACACACACACACACACACACTGACCTTTACCTTCACGCTTAAATGAAAAAAAAAAACAAACAGAAAACAATCAGATTAATTTTACGCTGCACTCGCGTGTGAGGCAGAGAGTTTCTCTAAAAATGCAAATTTATTTTCCTGGAGAGAAATCAGTCAGTGTCGAGAATTACAACCGGCTGGTTTAAAAGGCGACGTGCCCATAATCAGATTTGTGATACCAGCAAAAAATGATACGAATCAGTTACGCTGTGACAGTGTACGGTACGGTACAGCGGCGTTGATTTACAAACCGAGACACAAAATGGAAAGGAAAACGTCGAATATCGCCTACTGACGCCGAACACAGATTTCCCGAAGACGAGGCCCTGATAGACGGAGAGGCCATACTGTTTATTTGTTTATATTTACGTTTAAAGTGTTTCAGATGGTGATTTGTGTAACTGCATCTGAGTAGCACCATAAACTAATCACATGATCACATGATCAA
>JBCNYH010000005.1:12309584-12332084 GCA_039654325.1 Tandanus tandanus
GATTTTTTTTTTTTTTTTTTTTTTTTTTTTTTTTTTTTCCCCCCATTGGCTGGGTTTTTTTTGTTTTGTTTTTTTCCCTCCCCCCCCCCCCCCCACAAAAAAAAAAATATTGTTGGAACGTTGTTTGCTTTAAACCCCCCCCCCCCCCTTACTGTTTGTACAGTGTGTCTGTGTGTGTTTCTCTCAGTCTGTATCTCAAATTCACTCACTTCACTTTTGCCAGTAGTCATAAATTTTGGAACAGATATCGATCCAGAAAGTGCATTTATTAAAAAATAATAAATTTTTTTAACAAATTTTTTTAATAAAACAAGATTTAGAATCGTATTTATTTATTTTTGTCATGACCCAATGAGTGTTTTAGAACATGATGGTGACTGTAATGGGAAAAAATTTGAAGAAACCCTTCTCTGAAAGTATTGAATAATTTGGTTAGATGCAGTTACTTGTGTATAATGCTCCCTTGCGTAGTTGCTCTTTTTCCCAGAAACAAAAAGAGAATGAGATTCATCAGATTATTTTGTAATTCTAATCAGAACTCTTTGTTGTTAATTCTTAATGTTGAATTGTTTGTGTTGCAGGTATTGTCAACCCCAAACAGCCCAAAGACACACCCAAGAGCTTCACATTCGATTACTCTTACTGGTCACACAGCACCGTAAGTCTCTATCTGTTACACACATACACATGTACTTTGTGTCCTTATTGATTGAGAGCAGGAATAATGCGCGCACACACACACACACACACACACACACACACACACACACAAAGGAATGTTCTGTCTGAATCAGTGTCACGTTAGTTATTGCAAAAGCCCCCCCCCCTTTTTTTTTTTTTTTAACAATAAAATATATAAAATGCATTTTTTTGTATGATAATTTGATCACACAGCTCTGCTACAGCTGTGTCTCAGTATTTGATATCATACTTTTAAATACTTTCTCATCATTTAAAATCTAATTACAGTACATTCCCCTGTGACGCCGTTCCCTTATTAGAATGGTGCTGATACTAATAACGGTATTGGAAATGTTGCCGATACTGGCAAGAAATGGCAATTTGGTATCATCTATTACAGTAAAACAGGGATTTTACACAAATTAAGCCACTGTTTTAATTCCTGGAAATCAGATCTTCCTCTGTGCTGCAGAAAATGTGCTGATCTTGCCAGCTTCTGTTTATAGCAGCGAAGGAGATCCATCTTACGGTTGTTAGAGGCTAGTATCAGTTAGCATAATGTGCACAATTTGGAAATAATTTACTTTGGAGAGTCCTACCAGTAAAACATCGATGTGTATGTTATGCAAGATAAAAGTTTTAAGGGGTGTCACCAGAATTACTAAATTCAACACCAGTAATTTTATAAACTGGCAAGAAAAATGCGAGGCGGTGGGAAAGTCAGTCATTATGACTGTGCTTCAACAGTTGTTTTATATATTATATTATTTATGTTTAATGCATGGGTATTGTATCAGTAGGTACTGAAAAGTATCAGTATCAGTATTGGTAAGGGAAAAAATTCAGAATTGAAATCAGAATATCCCTACTTATAATGATATAATTTCCACTGCGTTAGGCGGAGGACCCTTGCTTTGCATCTCAGCGGCAGGTGTACTTGGACATCGGAGAAGAAATGCTGCTTCATTCTTTTGAAGGCTACAACGTCTGCATCTTTGCCTATGGCCAAACCGGAGCAGGAAAATCCTACACCATGATGGGCAAACAGGAGCCTGAGCAACAGGGCATCATCCCACAGGTGGGCGAGAGGAACCAGGGAGACGCCAGCTCTCCAGCCTGCGCTTTAGCAACACACTCATTTACCTGCGGACTTACTGACTGACTTACTTGATATCTTGCTTGATTATTTATTTGCTTCCTTGCTTACTGAATTCCACACCCATATCCACATTCATTTGTTTACTGAAATTCTTGCTTACTTACTCGGTGATGTACTTACTTTCTGGCTTATGTACTTAATTACATACTTGCACCATCATTCTCACTTGCTGACTTACTAACATACTTATTTGCATGTTTAATTAGTTACTAGCTTGGTTACTCCTATGCTCACTCACTTTCTAGCTGGTTTGTTTACTTACTTGGCCACTTGCTAAAATATTCATGTGTACTGACTTAACTACCTGATCGCTTGTATGTTTATTTTGGGCTTTTGGTTTTGGACACTTTGGATTTGTTTTCTAATCCAGTAACACTCTTAGCATGATGAAGTCTTGTGTTTTTTGTAAATCTGATTAGAGGCTGGACACTGTTCCACTGTGTTCTCTATTTTAACTGTTAATCTTCTTTGGAAAATTGACTTGCAGTGGAATTGAATCCTATCAATCTCATCTCCATGTGATGGAGGGCTGGTGTGGAGTGTGATCATGTCATTTAACAACCAAAAACAGGAAAATTTAACAGCAAAAAAGACTTATAATGGAACAGAACGGAATGAAAGCTACTACCATGTAACACGCTCTTACAGCTCTGTGTGTGTATGTGTGTGTGTTTTCCAGCTCTGTGAAGACTTGTTTAAACGAATCGCTGAAAACAGCGACTTTGACCTGTCCTACTCTGTGGAGGTAAAGTGTGCATAGAAAACTAATCAACACCTCCTGACCAATCAGAATCCAGAATCCCTCCATTTATTTGTGTGTGTGTGGGTTCAGGTGTCATATATGGAGATTTACTGCGAGCGTGTGAGGGATTTGTTGAACCCGAAGTGTAAAGGCCCTCTTAGAGTCAGAGAACATCCCATCATGGGGCCTTATGTAGAGGATCTGTCCAAGATGGCCGTCACCAGCTACAGCGACATCGCTGATCTGATGGACTGCGGCAACAAGGCCAGGTATCTATAAAATTATTGATTAAAGTAAACTCATCAATCCGTCAGGGTTGGGAGATCA
Organism: Tandanus tandanus; assembly: GCA_039654325.1. NCBI lineage: Eukaryota > Metazoa > Chordata > Actinopteri > Siluriformes > Plotosidae > Tandanus > Tandanus tandanus. The sequence continues at coordinate 12,312,494 of JBCNYH010000005.1, forward strand.
ATGTAATATATACTGTGTGTATGTGAGTGTCCAGAGTAGATGATGTTTCAGCGATGCACAGTATATATCAGTGTTTACGTGGGACGTTCTCTATTTTATTAAATAAACTAAAAGTTTTTAGAACTTTTTTTTTTTTTTTTTTAAGTACAGAGTTGTAATGTTATATAGGTTTCTTCCTGAAAGTTTAAAAATACTCACAATGCCCAAGAGCCCGAGTCGTGTACTGAGATATAATAATCCATAACTTCATTTATTTTTATATTTCCTAACACACTTTCAAGAAACAAAGCAAGCTCCAACAAACAAACTTTTTTAAACTGTAGGACTATATATATATATATATGTGTGTGTGTGTGTGTGTGTGTGTGTGTGTGTGTGTGTTGATTATGATGATGAAAACATCAATAATAATAATAAAATAACAGGAGTGTATAAATTGGATTTTGTGATATTGGAGAATATAATGCAGTACGGCATCACTGTGAGTTACTTATTTACTGTAGTGGTGTATCTGTGTGTGAGCATGGTGCGCACGTGTGCGTTATCCCATGGGAAAATTATACATGCATAAAGCTTTTAACATTCTGGAATCAGACACCTTGAAGTAAAGTGTATAATGTGTGTATTAATACACTCCATGCCGAGTCGCATGTTTGTTGTTTTTTGTTATAAAATAGTGTGATTAAACACTAAATGGATTAGAAGTATATAGAAGAGCAGCACATTGTGATGTACTGTTAAAAATAAATGACTAAAACGAACTGAATCCGTCTGCAGAACAGTGGCTGCTACCAACATGAATGAGACGAGCAGTCGCTCTCACGCCGTCTTCACCATCCTGTTCACGCAAAGACGTCACGACCAGATGACCAACCTTGACACTGAGAAGGTGGGTGTGTTCTTATTTTACCAAGCTACTGTAAAGTGTAAACTCTCCTGTGCTAGGAAACTTCACAAAACACCATTATTACAGAGCAATGACCCTGGAGACCCCTTCCATAACATACTAAACATCTCCTTGCAAGAGTTACCATGTCAGTGATTTTAGGTTTTAGGTTTTTTAATGATGATGTTAGATATATGAATTCCTGTGTATGAGTGGCTGCCATAGAACTGATAATATTAATTAATATAAACCTGTTGTGTTACTGCCAAATCCCCAGTACAGGCCGAGTCACACTGTTATACAGAAACACTGCACACCTCCCAACCGATCAGATTCCAGCATTCAGCCGTTCTGCAGTGTAATAAACTTGTAGGAATTATTCAATAAAATTTTTCTATAAATTTAATCCCTGTTTAATTTAACTGTTTGCTGTCATGTCATACTTATTTTTTTATACTCCTACATTCAGTAAAGCACTGAGTATTTTGTAGCATTAATAAGGATTGAAGTGTGTGTAAGTGTGTACTGTAATGTTGTTCAGGTGAGTAAAATCAGCCTGGTCGACCTGGCAGGAAGTGAAAGAGCAGATTCTTCCGGGGCAAAGGGCATGAGGCTAAAGGTGAGACTTTATTATTATTATTATTTCTATATGATATTTATTTTGCAATCTTATGAGAAATGTTATTCTGGGATTTAAGATCAGTTTTAGGTGAAGTTTCAACATAATGGATTAAATTATCAGTGTATATTTGAAGAGCATGCTTTACCCAGAAGGCACTGCAGCCTGACACTTTCGTGCTTTGAATTATGAATGAATGAAATGCTTGATATATTTAAAATAAACTATGATTTCATCAGTTGAGGTTCTCCACATGTACCTCCCTGAAAAATCACAAGCTAGCTATCAGACTGTTAACCATGTCCTAATGATGATATTATTACTATTATTATTATTATTATTAATAGATGAGTAAAGGAGTTTTTTGATGTCTGATTAACAGGAAGGTGCGAACATCAACAAATCTCTTACCACGCTGGGCAAGGTCATCTCAGCACTAGCAGACATGGTTAGCCACACACACACACACACACACTCCTCAGGTTTGACTGTACATAAACACAGTGCATCATGGATGATGGAGTTCTTTGTTTAACTCTATGTTTGTGTGATGCTGAATTGTTAAAGTGTGTATATGATTTAAAGATTGAGGAAGTTATTATAATATTAAATGAATCCATAATTTCACAGAATGATTATCAGAGTGTTTCTGTTCTCATTTTCCCTCTATGATAAACAGCAGGGCACCAAGAAGAGGAAGTCAGACTTCATCCCCTACAGAGACTCAGTACTTACCTGGCTACTGAGAGAGAACCTGGGTGAGTGAGTGTGTGTTGGGGGGCGGTATGAGTGAGAAAGTGAGAGAGAGAGAGAGAGAGAGAGTGAGAGAGAGAGAGATTTTGCATGTAGTTGATGTAATTTGAATGTTTTTGTTTATTAAAGGGGGGAACTCTCGGACGGCCATGATTGCTGCTCTGAGTCCTGCAGACATCAACTATGAGGAAACCCTCAGTACACTCAGGTATACACACACACACACCACTTTTAATTCACACTCCTGAAGCTAAAACAAAGAACCATAAAGCATATTTTTGTATTTATAAATGCATTGTTATAGTTGTTGGAGTTGAAATTGTATGTGTGCGTATCAGGTATGCAGACCGAGCGAAGCAGATCCGTTGTAACGCCGTTATTAATGAAGACCCGAACGCTCGTCTGGTCCGAGAACTGAAAGAGGAAGTGTCACGGCTCAAAGAGCTGCTGCTGGCTCAGGGTCTCAGTGACCTCATACCTGTTGCAGGTAACAAACACACACACACTTCTCATTACAGTCATGAACAATAATAATAATAATAATAATAAAATGAATTAATTAGGACCGTCCGTACTGGGAGGTCCAGGTGTAACCCAGCAGCCCCTTGGCCCTGGTGCCCAGATTATCCATGATGCACCAGTGGAGGACCCTAATACTGCCAGCCCAGTAAAACCTATCAGCAAAGAGGAGGCTGCGGAGAGACTTAAGGTAGCACACACACACACACACACACACACGTGGTTTTCTGTTTTTCTTGACCTCATTCATTCTCTTTCATTCCTTCTCCCTTTTTTCTCTCTCTCTCTCTCTCTCAGGAGACAGAAAAGATCATCGCAGAGCTGAATGAGACATGGGAAGATAAACTGCGTAAGACCGAAGCCATACGGTTAGAGAGGTACGAGTAAAACACACACATATATCATCATACACGCTCCAAGAAAATATGAAGAGTTGTGTAGAACTTCAGCTCATTCACTGTGTGTGTGTGTGTGTGTGTGTGTGTGTGTGTGTGTGTGTGTGTGTGTGTGTACAGGGAGTCCCTACTGGCAGAGATGGGCGTGTCCATAAGAGAAGACGGAGGGACCGTGGGTGTATTCTCACCCAAAAAAGTCAGTCTCTGACCTTTAAACCCCAAACTGCATTTGAACACACTGATGTTATTTACCACAGTGGTGGCATTTTAAACATCGTTAAGGGTGCCAACATTTTTACCGTCAAAAGGAAATCCAGATTCTCTCATTATGTCTCATGGACATGCCCCTAACATGTATATGCCCAGTCTCTTTCCCCACTATTCCAGTATTTAATATTATTTCTTATTATCCAGTGAGGTGTTTAGATCATTTCTGTGGGTTTTTTCTGTACTTGTTTACTTTTGTTAGAATATTGTACGTCCAGCTTTGCATCATACATCAGTGATGCATTCTATTTGTTATGTAGTGTTTCCATATACATTGTGTGTGTGTGTGTGTGTTTTAGACTCCACATTTAGTGAACTTAAATGAAGATCCTTTGATGTCAGAATGCCTGCTGTATTACATTAAAGATGGAATAACCAGGTATGTGTTCACTCGTTCCACAGGTGGACATTGTTATTTTCCAGAGTACAGAATGTTGTTCGCAAGAAACATCATCTTGTACTTCACATAAAGAACTGTTAAAAAAATTATTAGTAATTATTAATAATAGTTACATGAGCTTAATGACATTTTAAGACATAATGAAGAGAAACTTGTTTTTGAGCCATCGTGTTACGGTTGTACAGAGGAAAAAGGATCCACTTGCAGACAGGAGAGGTAGACAGGCAGACAATCCAAAATGGCAGGCAAACTCGTGGTCAAAAAACATGCAAAGGTCAGAGATATCCAAGAAGTCAAAAACAGAGGCAGAGGTATCCAAAAAATCACAAAAGCAGCAAGAATGGTCAAGGAACAGGCGAGGTCAAAAAACTACTAGACAGGGATATACAAACGCTGGAAAGGCACAGGAGAAAACTCTGGCACCATCTGGCAAAGCTAGTGGGGAAATGCAGGGCTTAAATACAGACAGAATTAAATACGAGACACAGGTGAGCCCAATAATAGGGATATGGAGAGCCAAAGGGGACAAAAAAGGGGCACATAATACTAGCACACTGAGTTAACTGGCTGGAGTCCTAACACATCGACTAAATGATGTGGCTGGACTGTGATGTGACATGTTTATGTTGCTGTTAATTTTGACACACATTTAATTTAATGGGTTGGAAAAAAAGAGTCAAAACACCACCTACTGGTTAAAACCATCCTGAACCGTGCAAGGCCATGCTGATGTAGAGTCATCTGTTTGGTACTTCTTTACAGTGTGAAGTTTATATTAATTAAAAAAAAAAGAAAACATGTCAGAGGTGGGCTCCTCCCCATCTTTAGGAGTCTGTGGAACTGTGCTCATTTTCAAATGCGTGTTGATTTTTAATTCTGTGTGTGTGTGTGTTGTAGGGTTGGACAGGAGGATGTAGATATTCGTCTGAGTGGTCAGTTTATAAAGGAGCTGCACTGTGTATTCTGCAGTGATGTAGAAGAAAATGGGGAAGGTAAGTGAAGACTGTAATTAATTGTGATATGATGTATGATCACAGCGCTCCCTCCTGGGGTTTTATTGATTTATGCTGCAAAAATGTTTGGTATGCTTCTCCTGTTGCTTTTTTCTGTAGTTGTTGTGACTTTGGAGCCGTTACCTGGAGCAGAAACGTACGTCAACGGAAAACAAATCACAGAAGGAGTCGTACTCAAGCAAGGTTCAATTAGTTTCTGTTTCTTACTTGTTTAGAAAAATAGACCTGAGTGTGAGTACATACTGTGCAAATGTAATGTAGTCTGTATTTACAAAGCATGAACTGTCAGAGTCTCTCTCTCTGTGTGTGTGTGTGTGTGTGTGTGTGTGTGTGTGTGTGTTAGGGAACCGAATCGTGATGGGGAAGAACCACGTGTTTCGTTTTAACCATCCCGAACAGGCACGTTTGGAAAGAGAGCGCACTCAGGACCAGCAGGGGGAGCCGGTGGACTGGAGCTACGCACAGAAAGAGCTGCTGGAGAAACAAGGAATCGATATCAAACAGGAGATGGAAAGAAGGTGAGAGAGGACAGGAGGGGGGGGTGGGACTGGAGCGAGAGATTGAGAATGAAGGAGAAAGAGTAATAATAAGAACTGAAAGTAAGAGAGTGAGGGGAATTAAGATGAAAGTGGAGGTGAAAAGAGACACATGAAGAGTGTAAACTGTGAAAAACACACACAATTTCACACACACACTGTTCATGTTGTTTAGGCTACAAGATTTGGAGAATCAGTACCGTAAAGAGAAGGAGGAGGCTGACCAATTGCTGGAACAGCAAAGACTGGTGAGATGGACACACACACCACACACACACACACACACACACACACACACACACACACACACACACACACACACCTCTGTTCATATCCTCGAGAGTGTGTGAATCAGACTTGATGTACAGAAAGTGTGAATACATCGCTGACCTTGACATTCTCTCTCTCTCTCTCTCTCCCCCTCCCTCCCTGTCAGTCACATTTGCAGCCTTTGTCTCTTGTGTCCTTCATTTGAGTTCAAAATTACCCTGTGTGTCACTCAACATTTGTTCCTGTGCTCTCTCTCTCTCTCTCTCTCTCTCTCTCTCTCTCTCTCCATCCCCCCCTCTCTATTTCTGTCAGCTGTGTGTCTTTCTCTCATTTTTCTGTTTAATTCATTAAACCTTACATATACAGTTACAGTACAGTTTTGCATCTTAGGAATGACTCGTGTGTGTGTGTGTGTGTGTGTGTGTGTGTGTGTGTGTGTGTGTGTGTGTGTGTGTGTGTAGTATGCAGACTCAGACAGTGGTGATGACTCGGATAAACGATCCTGTGAAGAGAGTTGGAGGCTCATCTCATCTCTCAGAGAGAAACTACCTGCCAACAAGGTCTCTCTCTCTCTCACACACACACACACACACATACACACACTTCCTCTTGTTCATTCTGAAGTGAACTCTATGTTGAGACACTAAAATGGGGGAACACACCCACAGCAGCCATATCTCTTGTCCCGGAGGTTGTATTTAAAGTGAACATGTGTTATATATTTTCCCAGATGATATTCTTGGTGCTGAATAAAACTTTATAATTCCTAACATCACATTTTACATATAACCTGAATAAATCAGGACACGTGAGGGGTGCGCTGCAGTAAATCATCTGTGTGATGTAGGTTTGATGTTTCAATCATTAGTATTTTCACGATTCTCTCTGAACCGGGTTTATATTGGAGAGCGTATCTGTATCGTCTCTAAATCTCCTGAGATTTTGTCCTTGAGGTCAGACAGGGAGCTGCGTAAAGGAAAACTTTTCACTGAAGTTTTTTCTTAGTAACGATGTACAGAGTGTGGCGTGTGCTCAGGTGCAGTCCATAGTGAAAAAGTGCGGTTTGCCGAGCAGCGGGAAACGCCGCGAGCCTCTGCGTGTGTATCAGATCCCTCAGCGACGCCGTCTTCCCGCCAGCCTCGAAACCAAACAGCACCCGAGTGTGGAGGAGCTGCGCACGCAGGCTGTTAAAGAGATCTGCTACGAGGTGAGCAGCGAGAATTCACACACACACACACACACTCACACTCACACTCACACACACACACACACACACATAGGCTCATTCAGTTTTACCTGTATGATAAGAATAATCCATCATTAATAATAACATGTATTTTAATCAGTTAAATTTAGGGTTCTTCCCCAATATAGCATTTAAATACAGCACCTTTTTCAAATCTTTCTGTTCTTTTAATCTTCTCCTCAGGTGGCCCTGGGAGATTTCCGCCACACCCGCCAGGAGATTGAGGCTCTGTCCATCGTGCGCATGAAGGAACTGTGCAGGACGTATGGACAGAGAGATCCTCAGGAGCGAGAGAGCTGGAGGAGTGTGGCGAGGGAGGTGTGGAACACGGTGGGCATCGGAGAGGACGAGGCCGAGACGGAGGAGAGACCGTCCGGAGGGAGGGACAGAGAGAAGGAGCGGGGTAGGGGACCGGAGGGCAGGAAGACAGATATGGGAGATCTGAAAGCACACATCGATAAGCTGACGGACATCCTGCAGGAGGTGAAGCTACAGAACAACATGAAGGACGAAGAGATCAAAGCCCTCAGGGACAGAATGATCAAGATGGAGAGCGTATTTCCTGTAGAGCTGCAGGTACTTCCTGTCCTCCTTTAATCTGTACACACTCGCACGGGACTGCATTCACATTTATTAACACTCATTTATCAACAACCGTCATTTCATCCTTACAGCTCAGAAACGCTCCATCACACTTCTCTCTCACTCTTCTAAATTTCTAACCTGAATGAACCAATCAGAATGCTTTAATTAGCATAAAAATGAACGTTGGCCAATCAGATTGAGTCCTGTGTGTTGTGCGTGAGATTTAAAACGTGTGTTTGTGTATATTTAAGTTATTATAGTTTAGAAACCCGTTGTCATGGTGATATTGTTCCTCTTAGGGAGACGAAGATTCCGTGACAGATACGGGCGGAGATAGACCTGAAGAGGGGACGGAACAGGGTGGATGGCACAGCGAGGAGGACGGAGGGTATCGCCGAGGTCGCCACAGGTGGCAGTATCCTGATAGATATCAAGACATCAAGCGTCGTCGTGACAACGGCGCTACCCCAAACCCACAAACAGGGCGCCCTCAGAATAATCCCTTCAGTAGCGGTGGTGGCTGTGAGGGATCAGGGCGCGTCCCAAACACTTTCTCCACACCTCAGGTAGCCCGTGTCCCGAACGGACCGTTTCTACCTGGGACGGGACGCTTCCTGCCGCCTTTAGAGAGGAAGTTACAGTTTCCTTTTAAGGGAAATCCTCAGCACCGTGGTTTCCACTGGGGACCTCCTGCTAACCCGAGAGAACCGGACACACAGGAAGGAAAGGATTCCACTTCCTCTTCTGTGCATACTTTCCAGTCCCCGCCTTCTCCCAATAAAGGACAGGGGCAGCGGCGTAACCATGGAAACAGAGGACGTGGTAACCGGAACCGATCTCGCAACCGGGGTCGAAACCCGTTCGACGGATTCGTTCAGAACCAACACGAGCATAATGGAGAGCGCAAAGATGGCGGTGCAGGGTCCTACCCACGGGCGAAGTACACTTGGTACTACCCAAACATGGGCCCAGTTTCGGACGGAGCCCAGCAGAACCAGAACCAGCAGAGCCGGCAAGGATTCCAGAAACACCAGAACCAGTACTACTACCTTCCCCCTCGGCTCCAGTCCCATCCCGCACCATTCGAGAAGATCCAGAACTGGTCTGCAGAAAGTCCCGATCCCACGATTGCCACGCCCATTCAACATGATGTCAGTAGCCCTATGGAGAACTGATTGGTTGATTGGTGGAACAGGAAGTGATGTGGAGGAATCAGTGATGTTGGAATGAAGAGGATGAAGAAAGTTTGGCGTTGGGTTTGATGTGGAATGTGATGGCGTTTTTGGTTTGTGAGCGTTTTTGCAGTGGCGACGTCATCGACTTTTGTTTTGGTTTGTTTTTAAAAGACAAAAAAAACCCACAAATGCTGGAAGCGATTATTGATTACGTTTTGTTTTTATTACTAATTCATTTTAATATTTACTCTGGGGAAAACACTACACACTTCATCACGTGAGCTTGAAGCGGTTTACGGATCAGTGCAATGACGTTAGATTTTACACGCAAACTGCGTCTAAATGTTGTTTGTTTTTTTAAACATGAGAATCACGCTTCAGACTTCAGTGCCTTACAATCCTTTACATTTTTATACACCATCTTTATGACCTGTGTATCGATCGTGTGTGTGCGTATTATAAACATGATGGTGTGAAATTCACGGTAAGCTGCATGGGAGAGAATGACGTGACACGGGAGGAGTGCACCTTGTGACACGGGGAGATTTTTTTGGGGGGACTCTTGTTGGGATTTTGTATATTTGGGAAACAGCTGCTGCACATGATTAAAAAGTTCTACCTTTATACGATGGAGTGAGTTTTGTGCCAGAAAAAAAAAATACATTTTTACTTAATTCTTTATAACTCAGTTGTTTTCTTCACCAGAATTGTTTCAGGAAGTAGTTAAGTGTCTGATAAATGAAAAGTCTTAGGCCACGCCCATCCAGCAAGGCTGTCTCAAATCACTATTCTTACACTACAAAATAACTTTTTGGGGGAGGGGCCTGCTGTATTAATGACAAATTGGCTCCACCCATTTCCACTATTTGTAAATCACTACTCTGATCCTAAAAGTACAAGGTTTTGACACGTAGCCCAAAATGATTAACACAAAGAACTCTATTTTCTGTTTGTTCACTGGGTGTGGCTTCTTCCTGGCCCCACCTACTTGTCATTATTTTTGCCACAAAATTCACTCTGGATTGTTTCTGCTGAGGAAAAAGAAAAACTTACCAAAGAGGTGGTGAGGTCAGACGCCGTCTGTTCAGGGTGCCGGCGTTTCCACAGCATTGTGGAGGCCCCGCCCCTGCGCTCTTTAACTACATTCTCTGCTTTTTTTTCCCCGTCCTCCTCCCGTGCAGTTCTTTTAGTTAAAACTCCTTTCCCTTAGTGTTTTTGTGTTTGATTTATAACAATCCCTTTTATTTAACTCTATTTTAGAGAAGGTCTTTAACCTGTGGCTTTTCCGCCACATGCAAGATCTTGTGACGATGATATGCAACACGAAAGTTTGACAATTAAAGGACTCGTATGTTACTGACACGGTGTTTACGTGTCCTCTTTATCCTTATTAAGATTTAAAACCACCACAGTGTCTTCCACATCCTGTCTTTTATTCAGTATCAACAAAAAAGTGGGATAGTGTTCAGTCGGGGGTGGGGGTGTGTGAGGATGTGGTATAAACACTGTTCTGAAATTTGAACAATACAGAAATGCAGAGTCACAAGTAAAACTGTTACTAATATAAACCACAAGAACTGATTTTAAGCACTGGAAAATTTGGGCAACTGATTCCCCAGAATGACACTGCGCTCAAGTCCAGCCTCTGTAATGGCCGCCAGCCTGACCACGCCCCCAGAGGAGCCATCCCTTTCCATAGCAAGAGCCAGAGCTGAAAAAAGAGAGGACAACACGTCACCATTTACAGGAAATCACACTCACTGTAATTAATGCTTCTGAGAAAACATTAAAGCTGCGGTATGTAAGATTTAGGGCGCCCCCACTTGTAGGCCAAGTTTTCTGTACTACTCTCAGTCTCACTGTTCTCTCACCCTCAGCAGTGAAGCGTAAACACTCCTCTTTGGTCATCCCGCTCCTGTAGTTGGAGTCAACAAAGCCGTAGATGTACGAGCTACCAGATCCACCCACAGAGACAGGCTGCCGCACTAACATCCCCCCCATGGGTACAGTGTATACCTGAGACGCCGGAACACACAGACACACGGGATGAGAGAAGAGACAGGGATATAAACCCTCGTTACTATCAGAGCAGTGACACAATCCAGAGCCTCACCTGTCCTCCTCTCCGTTTGTCCCACCCAGCCACGATGATCCCGGCCATCAGCTCCTCTCTGTACCTGTAGCACATGTGCTTGAACAAGTTAGCGGCCGTCTGCACCAGAGGGGCCTCGTCCAACTCGATACTGAAACACAGACACAGGTGGAATGTTGGTGTTAAATATGAATCTATAAGTAACCTCGATAAGATGGCCGTCGAACAGGCAGTTTACTACAAAGACTTAAGAATGAAAAATTCCACAGCTTTTGATTGAAGCCCTTAATCATGGACTAATTTAACCAGACTTTTTGAAGTTGCCCTGAATGGATAAAAAGAGGGTGAAGCTCATAAATAGCCAGGTGTATCATGGGAACCGTGGTGCTACCTGTGAAAGCTAAGCTGGTAGCTGACAGCGTCAGCAATGGCCTGAGTGTCGGCTGCAGATCCGGAGCGACAGCAGAAGATACGGTCGTGAATCGGGGTGAGTTTATCGGTGACCCTGTTAGCAATGTAGGCTCTGTACCACACGCACACACAGAAACAATATACTCCAGAAATCAGATATTTACATTTTAATACACAACCTGCTTCCAAACTTTACTTTTTTGTTTTATTTATTTTCCTTAAAACACTGAGACGTTTTCATACCCAGTGGTCGTACGAGAGTCTGCTCCGATCACCACACCGCCATCAAACTCCACCGCCATGATGGTGGTCTGAAATGAAAAATAACACACTGAATAATGCAAAAATTTTTTAAATGTTCACTCACTGAGTCGGATCGTTTGATTTGGCTCACAAATTGGAACCGATTCTTTGAACACAAACGGCTCATTGTAGTTTGACTTTTTTCTTTTGTTAAACTGATGGATGAGACAGAAGTCCCACACTTCAGTCCCAGATCTCTTTCATAAGCATGAGCAAATTTACATCAAACGACACGTAAAAGAGCCACAAATGATGAATCATCATAATCTCATCATGTTCAAACATTTCCAGTGAAAACATTTCGAATGAATCAAACTGAAACACTAACGGATTACATATTTCTACTTTGAAAAAATGACTCGTGTATGAGAGTCGACTGTTTCTCCTGTTCAGTTAGAATTGCAGATTCAAAGAGTCGACTCTTTCCATCGATACATCGCTGATTTACACCAGGGTTTTTAACTTACTGTTATTATTAAACCAGAAAACTATGCATTAGCACAACAATGTTTTAACAAATACCATAAAGCACTGCATGAGTTTCTGCTAAATGTTACTGATTATTAATAACAACAATAATAATAACAATAATAATAAACTGAGTTAAATCGATGCCAGACTATTAGCTTTGCTAAGTAGCTCAGATTAAGAATAAGATCCTTTATTTGTGTTAATTGGATTCAAAACACGGAATTATTATTATTAAATTGAACAAGACAGATAAATATGATAACGAGTTTTGTGTGTGTGTGTGTGTGTGTTAAATAACTAATAAAGATCTAAACCGATGTCTGTAGCTTTGTAAGCTAACGTGTTAGCAAAAATCTGCCGTCTCATACTAAACAACCGGTGAATTAAAAAAAACTACCGCCTGCAGAATATTTTTGCATTTTTATTAGGCATAAATAAACAGTATTTTTATCATCTCACCCCTGTGCTAACTTCTTGGATTTGCCAATTTGGCATTAAATCATTTTGAGCAGAATACAGAAGCTCCCCGCGCCAGTTTTCTGTCACACACGCCGCCATCTTAACTCTACACTGAACACCAACGGCATCTTTTCAAATAGGTTCCTGATCCCTATATAACTGCACTACAACCGCTGAGCAAACATGGCTGATATACACTCCGTAGTGGACTTTACTTCTAATACGGCCTGATTTGGATTACGTGTACATTCATTGCCTTATGCAACTTAAACTCCAGACCACGAACTGTTTATTGCCACCTAGTGTTTCGGGGAGGAATCATCACCATTATAATTTATATTTTTAACCTAAATTAAATTAAAATAAATTTGATTTCATTAAATTCCTCTACATATAAGATTCCATCCATACATCAAGGTTTTATTTAACTAAAATAACAGAATAAATGTGTAATAATTATGAGAGATTTTTTTCTCCCAAGATTTTAGGTTTATTCAGATTTATTATTAATAATCTTAGTGAATTTGTGATAGTAACATAAACTCTATTATAGCTAAGAGATAGTGGTGGCTCAGTGGTTAAGGCTCTGAGTTACTGATCAGAAGGTTGTTTCAAGCCCCAGTACCACAAAGCTGCCACTGTTGGGCCCTTAAGCCTCGACTGCTCAGTTATATAAATGAAATAAAAATGAAAGTCACTCTGGAAAAGGGCGTCTGCCAAATGCCATAAATGCAAATGTCACAAGGAAACCAATAACTGTAGAATGGATGACAAATACAATATACACTGTTTATATACATTTCTTTTGTCCAGGACATGTTCTCCTTTTTTATTACCCCATTTTATTTTCAATTCATTTCAACCCTTTTATAAATTCTATATACAGTCACGTGTTAATTTTTATGGTTCCGCTACGACATTTTATAGTAGTATCATACAATGCAGTTGAAAAATCTGAGAAATAAAATTGTTGGGGAAAATAGAAAAAAGAAAATACACAAGGACCAATCACAGCCTGAGCACAACTGAGAGACTTTGTTGGGGAAATTATTTTGTCAGAAATAAACTGTTTCCACAGGACTTAGCAGCAATCGATTGCTTTAAACACTGTGCTGCTGGAATACACATGAGACTTGCAGAGAAAACAGAGGAGTGTGTACTTCAGGGGCAGAGGGGTGGGGGGTATTGATCAGAGAGAGAGAGAGATGGAGTTCAGGATTTATTTATCGTGTGGCCATGACACTCTTCCAGTTCACTGCTTTTCCTTCCTTCTACACCTTTGGTAGGTACTCACAGGTACTGCATACCAGGACACGCCCAACAACACCTGCCATTTTGAATAGACCCTTCGTTTCACATCACAGTGTTTTCCTCATCAAAGTCAATCACTTCTTCACACTCGCTCATTTTTTCCTGCTTCCAACACATAAACTTCCACAACTGACTCTTCACTTCCTGTATAATACGACCCACTGCGTGGCAGGAGACGCTGCCCATCATCATCATCAATGGCAGGGATCAGAATGTTTTTAATGTTATGGCTGATCAGTGTGCATCAGCATCATGTAGAGCTGATGGTGTGTGATGAAAGCTGTACTGGGGTGGATTTTAATTCAGCGGTTGTGTTTATTTCAGTGCTGTTGCAGGACTGGGCATTGTGTCTATATTTAGCACAGCAGAACGAGTACAGACAGATATCTGACTCTGCTGCTGCTAATACGAGAGGAAACGCAGCAAAGTCAGCACTGGGTTTTAAGTGAACACACACACACACACACACACACACACACACTGTCCCACTTTATTTGCCACATTGTAGTGCCAGAGGGAGATGGTTTTCTGCCTTTCTAGGGAGTCAACGTGTGTGTGTGTGTGTGTGTGTGTGTGTGTGTGTGCACCATGCTTCCAGTAACATATGAGCATCCATGTGTACACCTGAGAGAAAACACACACACACACACACACACACACACACACAATTTTTAAGTGGTAAAATCTTTCCCATTACTCTTAAACCAATTACTGGATTTAAATATATTTAATTTAATATTTATGTAACACGACACCGTCTGGTGCTTTTGGACACAACTACAAACAAGAGGCACATTTATTTGAGAAAAAGGGGCGTGGCCCTAAATAACAATGTGAATGAGAAAGATGGCATGTGTTAATATCATGAACCTGAATCAGAGGCCATTTACAGAGAACACTCCTCCATGTGTACGGTGGTGGATGGAGGGATGCTGACAGATGGATGAAACACTTATCTTACTTTTTATCCTTTCATCCAGGGTCTGTGATTAATTTGAGTGTGTGTGTGTGTGTGTGTGTGTGTGTCTTATCTCAAAAGGTCTGTGAGAAAGAGAGCGAGCGAGAGAGAGAGAGAGAGAGAGAGCGCAAGAGAGAGAGCAAGAGAGAGCGAGAGAGTGAAAGAGAGACACAGAGAGTGAGAGAGAGAGAGACAGAGAGAGAGATTGAGAGAGAGCAATAGAGAGAGCAAGAGTGAGAGAGAGAGTAAGAGTTAGAGGGGGAGAGAGAGAGAGAGAGAGAGAGAGAGAGAGAGAGAGAGAGAGAAAACGAAATGGAAGTATTCTCATCAGTTGGTCTGTTGGTTTTTATAAAGTCTTCACTGAGGCACGTATGAAACACATTCACCAGCCACGGCGTTTAAACGCTGGTCGTCACCGCACTGACTGCTTTATCTAACAAACCCAAGTGTAGCTTTTTCACCCAGAACCCATTAATATAGAAACCTGATCACACCTGACTCCTCTACCACCTTCTGGCAGTTTTTATTTTGGAAATTTGTCCATTTAAACTCTAAACCACACCCACAGCCTTGTTCCTGCTCCCCATCACCACGTTTGCGTGGAGGACTCTGTGGAGGACCTCTACGGGTTCAGTAAGAAACATAAGGCCTCGTCAGGAACCGGGGATCCATCTGTAGTGGCCGGAGTGGAAAAGCGGCTCCTCGGAGTCACAGCCAGAGGATTAAGATCGAATCTGAAGCTTTGGCTTCACAAATCCTGGATGCGGCGCAAAGACTTGTGGAACACAGGGGGCTGGAACTTTACCTGAGAGAGTGTAGACCAATCAGAGAGACGAGCCATGCTGTACAGGTGTGTGTGTGTGTGTGTGTGTGTGTGTGTGTGTGTGTGTGTGTATGACTGTTATGCTATACATACAGCAGACTGCTTAAATGCTGACAGTCTTTGGATGAGATGAAGGAGGACCTGATGCTGGGGGAGGGGCGGGTACAGACAGCGTGATAGGTGAGGAGGAAAACAGGTAAGTGATAAGTACAGAGATTCATATGAACAGAGTCCTGGATGCTGCTTTGCTAAGAAATAGCAACAGATAATATATTTGGTAAAGGACAAGTAGGTAAGGAACGGGTACTGGCAGTGTCCTATCAGAGTACCGGACAGTCTGTACCGTTCAGAAGTGTGTGTTCAGTACCGCATAGTCAGTTCAGTGGGTTTTTCTGACAAACACAGCACTACGACTCCCGTGAGGCTTCGCGCTCTCTGTAGGTGATGCTTTCTACCCTGGTTGCCATGGGAACTGCAGGCTCTTCTCAGGCTGAGCTGACACGAGCTTGTAGTGCCCTCACATAGCCCGAGAGACATGTGTGTGTGTGTGTGTGTGTGTGTGTGTGTGTGTGTGTGTGTGAGATCAAGGCAGGTCCTGCATGACTTCGCTTCTTTCAGATTGAAAAGAATTGAGAATGAAAGGTTCTCTCACTCACCTCAGTACAAAAACGCAGGACGCATGGACAACTTCACTAGCGCTCTGCTCACCACTACTTAGCATACTGGCTAGCACATCTGAATCAAGCTAATTAATAAGCTATGCAGATATTAATGAACATTATATACAAATAAGCAAGGAATTTATTCAAGCTAGCTAATGTTTCAGTATTCGCTACTTTCATAACTTTTATTTAATTCACATTTTTTTATTATCATGGATCAGACTTAATAACCTTTATCTAAAAATGTTGTCTTCTCTTTTATGCAAACTTTTTGTGTAACAGGCTCTTTAAAAACAAGAGCCCTCACAGCAAGAAGGTCTGGGTTCTGGTGTTTCTGTGTGGAGTTTGCGTGTTCTCCCCGTGCTTGCATGGGTTTCCTCTGGGTACTCCAGTTTCCTCCCACAGTCCAAAAACATGCACAGTAAGCTGATTGGCTGTTCTAAATCGCCCCTAGGTGTGAGTGTGAGTGGTTGTGTGTGTGATGGCCCTGCGATGGCTTGGCGAGTACGGTGGTCCTTAAAAATCGAAAGTCAGAAAGTCTAAGCTCCAACCCCTGAAATTCGTTGGAATCGCTGAAAAAACTCTCCTGGTGATTTTTTTCCTCAATCAGACAACATTTCCCCCTCCATCAACGACGTTGAAGTTTCACCCTGAGGATCCCCAAGAGGAGCTTTTTGTCTGGGAATAAACCGAGCATATCAGGATTAAAAAGAGAATGAAAATAAATATATTATTCTATGAAAAGGAAATGGAGTAAAAAAATCATATGTGACAGTAACAACACTAAACCTCCGTTATCTGAAGAGTATCAATAGTGTGGAGAAGATGTGGATCCCCTCCATGTAACCTGATATGACCAGGTAGGAAGCAAACCACTGCCATGCTGAACCGCAAATTCCTAGACTCCTGAGGATGGACAAGGGGGTCTTGTGGTTGTCCGTGTCAAATGCTGCTGAAAGGTCGAGGAGGACGAGGACTGATGACATCTCGGCCGATCTTGCAGCATGTTGCTTCTCTGTGACAGCCAAGAGTGCAGTCTCTGTGGAATGTGCTGCTTTGAAGCCAGATTGATTAGAGGGTCAAAGAGGTTATTCATACCATTCATATCATATCATACACACTACACCAAGGCTGTACCATTCACATCATTCACTGTACATGGACATGCTTACATTGTTATAGTCTGTTCACAGTGCTTTTCTTTCACTACTGCATACACATTCACTGTATATCTGTTCACTACACATCTGTATATCTGTACATACATGCATACATATATATATATAACACATCTGTATCTGTACATATATATATATATAGAACCCTGGCTCTTTTGAACATAATTTTTATGCTACAACCAAATCCTGTTTTTCCTTATAGTGTACACCATGACTAAGTTTTACTGATGACTTCAACGCTAGTGTTTAGGATAGGGTCAACACTGAGGGTTTAGGAAGAAACTGAGAGCATGATATTATACTGAAGGATGTGTAGGAATCCTGGGATGCTGGCTGAAGGTGTTTGAGATGATCGGATCAGATGGACGACATGACGAGGGATGACGGCTGGAGCGTAAGTGGTTTTACAGAAACCAGCAGGGGAACTGATTGATGGTTTTTTTCCTGAGCTGTAACTCCGCGTCCAGAGGATTACCCTGAATGATGAGCACTGAGGGGATGAACAGATGAGAGGAAGAAGAGATAGAGGACAAGAAAGGATAATGGCTGATTTATTTACCGTGGAAATATGAAGATTTAAATCGGGTGTGTGGGTGGGGGATAGAATGACAGCACCGGAGGAAAAGTGAGGATGAGAGTTAGATGTGTGTGTGTGTGTGTGTGTGTGTGTGTGGTACAAACTGTCCCAGTTCCTCTGAGTGCCATCTGTAGATAATCCATGCAAAACCCTCCACACTAATGAGTTTACTTCTGCCACCTTAAAGGCAACTCTTCTTGTGTGTGTGTGTGTGTGTGTGTGTGTGTGTGTGTATTCACGTAGAAGCACTTAAAAGCCTCCTTTCCCGCGAGACAGATCCGTTTCCTCAGTTTCTGCTGTCAGAGAGATTCATGATGACAATTTTCATTAATAATTGAGCTGCAGTGACACTTTATGGCCACTAGAGGGACTTTCATTCGCTTCCATTCATTTCAATGCCATTTCTTTCTTTCTTTCTTTTGTAAAAATCCAACCATCTGATTATGGATCTCTTTGTGCCCTTCTACAGAAATTATATATTTAGGCATTTCATCCATAAGTCCAAACTTTCCTGTATAATCATCCTATTTTTCTTTGCTACAAGCTATGCAGTGATGTCATCAAACTGCGCCATAATCATGACAGCAAATCACCGATCGAACGCAGGCCTTCTCTACTGAAATGATAAGATAAACCTAATTTCACATGACAGTGGTTTGGTCTGACAGTGAGAAGGTTCCGGGTTCAAACAACTGGGTTTTCTCTGCGTACTCCAGTTTCCTCCAACAGTCCAGAGACATGAACATTAGGCCGCCTGGTTATTCTCAGTCCCCTGCTTAAATGGTTGTTTAAGTCTGTGTTGATCCTGTAGTAGGTTGTTAACCCCGCCCCCTCTCACGTGAGGTCACCTGGGATTGGCTCCATCTTGGGTGAATCGTTCATTTCACACCATTTAACACACCGGAGTGGAATTCCGGACATGCGACATGTTGCTCAGGAGAAAATCTGTGTACATTGAGGAATGGAGATCCAAAGGTCATTTTATGGATGAAAATGGAAATTAGTTACAGCATGAGGAGCTTTGCGAGAAACTCCCCCTCTGATGTTCTGAATGTTTAGAATGATAAAAGCTATAACAGTCTCTCTAAAGCCCATTCCACACAGGAGGGGAGGTGTCTTTATTCTTTTTTATTGTCTTCTGTGGGACGGCAGCACGGTGGTGTAGAGGTTAACATGTCAACCTCACTGCAAGAAGGTCCTCGGTTCAAGTCCCAGGCTTAGCGATGGCTTTTCTGTGTGGAGGTTGCATGTTCTTCTCATGCTTTCATGGGTTCCTCTGGGTAGTCCGGTTTCCTCCCACAGTCCAAAGACAAGCACATTTGGCTAACTGGCTGTTCTGAATTGCCCCAGTTAGTGTGAGTTTGAATGGTGTTGGCCTGTGATGTACTGGTGAGCTATTTAGGGTGTAGCCTGCCTTTGCCCGGCGAGATAGGCTCCAGCCTCCTGGCAAGCGTAGTAGGAATAAACAGTTTGGCGAATAAATAAAATAATGAATGCATGTTCTGTGGGAAAGGTCCAATACGGAACAGCCGTCTGTATTTCTCCACCTGTGACGTGTTGGTAGTAACAGAGCAGGAATGGATGTAAAAGGGACAGGGGTGGGACCTTTCTGACACTGATATTCTTTCCAGGACCGATACAAATTTGAAATGGTGTCCGGTTACGGCGTCTTACTGCTCCCA
>JBCNYH010000005.1:12337084-12340447 GCA_039654325.1 Tandanus tandanus
AGCGGGGGCGGGGGAGGGGCGGGGGGCGGCGGAGGCGGGGGGGGAGGGGTGGAACGGAGCAGCGTGCAGGTCAGTAATGGAAATTACACGCAGCAGAACTCCGTCAAAATCCGTGACATTACGGGGTCACGAGGCGTGACGCAAGGCCACGCCCACATGAAGGAGGCATTTGGCCGACACAGCAACATGAAGTACAGGTGAGTCTGAAGAGGCGGGGCTTAGATGCACAGGTGTGTGGGTGGGTCGGTGGGCGTGTGTGTGTGTGTGTGTGTCTAAAAGTCATGAACTTCAGGTGTTCAGCCAAAGGCGGGGCTTAACTGGCGAGGTATGGGTGGATGTAAATGAGTGTGTGTATGTGTGAACGAGTGTGTTTGAGTAGAGTTTTACATAATGTATGCAGCAGCAAAAGGTGGAGCTTGTATACATAAGCAGGTGTTTGTGGGTGGACGAAGTATAAAGCACAAGTGTGCAGGAAGCATTGCGTGCGTTCGATCGTTCGTTTGACTGCGTCTGACATGATATTGAAAGTGAGCAGTGGTGTCAGGTGGGTAGGAGATGTTCAACACGGTCAGGTCCTCCTTCCTGCTGTAATTTGTAAGTGATGACTAACGGGAGACTTTGCGGAATTTATTCATTCATTTTGTGAACGGTTTAATCCTACCGCTGTGGCTCTGGGCGAAGGCGGGGTACACCCTGGTACGCCCAGTCCTTCACAGGGCCAACACACACAACCATTCACACTCACATTCTTCCAGGAACAATCTGGAACAGCCAGTTAGCCTAATGTGCATGTCTTTGGACTGCGGAAGGAAACCGGAGTACCCGGAGGAAACCCACGCAATGCCCTTGCCGGGCCCGTTTTCAGGGCATCTGCTGCAGAAATCTTGCGTCACTTCCAGGTATTTCTTAAGCATATTCACGGATTCTACCATCAGGAAACGTCAGAGATTGTAGCCAATGAGGGGTAAGATCTAACATCATGAAGGCGTGTTCCAGCTCGTGCAGTGAATGGAGAGCAACTGCAGCGGATGATTCAGAAAACTGATGCAGCCATGCTCACACGAAATTTTAATATCATGTAACATGACGATGTTCAACAGCACTGGAGAAAGTCGTACAAATTTTTAACTAGCATGCATTGCTTTAATCCAGCATGCCTCTCGTTAAGTCTAAGCTGTGCAGCGTTAATGTGTTCATATAAAGCAGGAAGAGGCGGAGCTTAGGTGATAATGTGGGTGTGGGAGTATAAAGTACAGATTCATAGATAGTTCTGTGTGTGTGTGTGTGTGTGTGTGTGTGAGTAAACATACACTGCCTGGTCAACGAAAAATTGCCAGGCAGTGTATATGTTTAATCCTACACACACACACACACACAGGTTCAATCATTCAGAGGCCAATAATGTATATACATTCAGACACCTTCCACCTGATCATCTAAACTCCGCCTCTTCCTGTTTCATACACAATATATAGGGAAGCTTGTAAGTGTGTGTGTGAGTGTGTAAGAGTGTGAAACACCTGTTGAAAGCTTCTTCACTGCACTAATGTTTTACGTCCTGATGTTTTATGGCATCTTTAAACATTTATAAGACCATTTACATCCACTTTACCTCTGAGTGTGTGTGTGTGTGCGTGTGCGTGTGTGCGTGTGCGTGTGTGCGTGTGCGTGTGTGTGTGTGTGTGCGTGTGTGTGTGTGTTTGTGCTGTGAGAGACTTAAGATATGAAACATGTCATCTTTGGCTTCTCGTGTGTGTGTGTGTGTGTGTGTGTGTGTGTGTGTGTGTGTGTGTGTGTGTGTCTAAAATATGCTGTGTCTGTGATTCTTCAGGTGGTTAATAATACAGTCTGCCAACACACTCACATCGTTCTGTAGCTGTGATCACACACTCTCTCTCTCTCTCACTCTCTCTCTCTCTCACACACACACACACACACACACACACACACACACACACACACAGCATGTAATATCGCAGGTCGTAACTCCTGCCATGTCTCATGTCTGACCTTTATTTGTGTTTGTAGTGCTTAAGAAAATCACACATCTGTTTGCTGTCAGTGAAAATCCTGTTGCTAACCAGTGGCTATTCTTAGCACACTTTGTGTGTGTGTGTGTGTGTGTGTGTGTGTGTGTCTCTGTGTGTGTCTGTGTGTGTGTGTGTGTGTGTGTGTGTGCTTGTGTGTGTGTGTCTGTCTGTGTGTGTCTGTGTGCTTGTGTGTGTGTGTCTGTCTGTGTGTGTGTCTGTGTGCGTATGTGAGTGTGTCTGTGTGTGGGTTTTCCATGAATGTACAGAGATTATGGCTTCTGTTTGTGGCATTACTGCTGCATGAGAAGGGAGAGAGAGATGGATGGATAGATAGTGTGATAGAGTGAGAGAGAGGGACAGAAAAAGACTGACAGCGCAGGAGAACATTCATTCATTTATTCATTCATTCATTTATTCATTCATTCATTTTCTGAAGCGCTTAATCCTAATTAGGGTCGCGGGGAGGCTGGCGCCCATCTCAGCCGACTCTGGGTGAGGGCAGAATACACCCTGAACAGCTCGCCAGGCCATCGCAGGGCAGAAACACGCTGACGGAGATGCAGCCTCCTCCTTACAAACGACAGCAACGGATCTTTTACATTCCTCTCACCACAGGCAGTGAGAGACACGCACAGGAGAAGAGGACATGGATAAAAAAATAGATTGAACAAAAGATGGACTGATAGAGATGATGAGAAAGGACAGAGATGGAATGAGTCGGATTGTGACAAGTAGAGAAGTGGAAGAATGATAAAGAGAGAAAAGTGATAGAGAGACGGGGAAAGTAAAGATTAGGTAGATAGAGTGATAGATAGATAGATTGATGGATGGATAGACGGACGGACGGACGACAGACAGATAGATAGATAGACAGATAGATAGGTAGAGCTTTGGATGAAATATAGAGGAGAAAGATGGACTGATACACTTTATTTCTGACCCTGTCCCGTCTCTCTCTATATATCTGCATCTGTCTCACTTCTGTTCTTTTTCTGAGAGAGAGACAGAGAGCAGGTGTGATTTGAAAGCAGAAAAAGGTGGTACTATGAAAGTGTGTGTGTGTGTGTGTGTGTGTGTGTGTGTGAAGAGAAATGGGCATGTCGGAACTGGTTGCCCACGGTAACAGCCCATCCATGGTTGGTTGCCGCAAAAAACAGCACAGTGTGTGTGTGTGTGTGTGTGTGTCACATATTTACTGAACTCGCAGACACACATTTCATTTCACACTCTCTTTCTTTCACAGATGCTCTACACACTCCAACACACAAACACACACACACACACACACACACACACACACACACACACACACACACACACACACACACACACA
>JBCNYH010000005.1:12426674-12438623 GCA_039654325.1 Tandanus tandanus
CCACAGTCATCATCACCATCATCACCACCACCATCACCACAGTCATCATCACCATCATCACCACCACCATCACCACAGTCATCATCACCATCATCACCACCACCATCACCACAATCATCATCACCATCATCACCACCACCATCATCACCACAGTCATCATCACCATCATCACCACCACCATCATCACCACAGTCATCATCACCATCACCACAGTCATCACCACAGTCATCATCAACATCACATCTCCATCACCACAGTCATCATCAACATCACATCTCCATCACCACAGTCATCATCACCACCGTCATCACCATCACCACAGTCATCATCATCACCACCACCATCATCACATCACCACCACCACCACCATCATTACCATCACACCACCATCATCACCACCACCATCATCACCATCGTGTAATCACAGCGCTTCTTTCTCTTTTTCTCCACAGAGAGGATCATTTGGATGGAATTAAATTCTACACGGATCCGTCTTATTTCTTCGACCTCTGGAAGGAAAAAATGCTTCAGGACACTGAGGACAAGAGGAAAGAAAGGCGGAGACAGAGAGTGAGACATCACTTCTCTTTCTCTTCTCTGCCTGCGCCCGCTCTCTCTCTCATACACATCTCTCTCTCTCTCTCACCATTCTCACCTCTCTCTCTCTCTCACACACCACTCCCTTTGTCTCTCTCTCCCCCTCTCTTTCACACCACTCTCTCTCTCTTTCTCACCTCTTTCTCTCTTGCTCTCACCACTAACACCCCCTCTTGCTCTCGCTCTCTCTCTTTCACCTCTTACTCTCTCTCGCCCTCTCTCCCTCGCTCTCTCTTTCACTTCTCACCTCTCTCTCTCTCTCCCAGGAACAGAGGAGTGTTGAGGATGGAACGTTACAGCGGGAGGTCAGAAAAGTGCGTAAAGCGCGGAATCGTCGTCAGGAGTGGAACATGATGGCGTTGGATAAAGAACTGCGTCCAGATCACCAAAATCCTCATGGTGTCCAGCAGGGGGTGCTGTCTGATAGCTCAATGTCTCCTGAGGCCAGGTGGAGTGGGCGCAGACGTACACACACGCGCACACACACTTAATTAATTTATATCACTGATGCAGCCTTGTAATCATTGCCTATAAAGATCAAAGTCTAACAAACACCAAAGTAACTAAATGAGAAGAACTGATGAAGAGATTTATTTATTTAATTCATTATTATTGTTTTCTCTCCAGCAGACCAAACTATCCAAATCTTCCTGACCACGCCCACTTTCTGCCCAACCATGTCTCGTCCAATTCCACCGAAGGGGCGGAGCATGAATACCAAATTATTGATGGACCAGTGGGTGTGGCTGACAGCGTTCCTGCTGGATGCAGGTTAAATCCTTCTTCCTCTTTGCCCGCGGAGGGCGGAGTCAATGGTGACATCACACTTCCACCTGTAGACTATGGGTAATGAGAAACACTTTTATAATTAACTTGGTTTCTGGTTTTTTATTTATTTTACTACATCTGGTTGATTGTTTTCTCTCTCTCCCTCTCTCTCTCTCTCTCTCTCTCTCTCTCTCTCTCTCTCTCTCAGATTAATGGAATATTATGCCAGTTCTGGACCTCTTCCTTCTCCTCCGGCTCCCGTTATTCCCTCATCACAGACCACTTTTGCCACGCAGACACCTCCAGCCCCGCCCTCCTCCCATCCTTTATCATCTAATTCTGCTTTATCCTGTCCCCTCCCACCTGTTCCACTTCCTGGGCCACTTCTAACCCCGCCCCCTCCAGGACCTCCACCAATTCTTTCTGCTCCATCTCACCTCATGAGAACAGCTGAGGGGCGGAGCCAAGAATCTCAGCCAGTCACAGATGGGCGCAGTGATTTTCTGTCGGCAATACGTATGGGTGAGAGACTGTGTGTGTGTGTGTGTGTGTGTGTCAGTCAGTGCTTACCAGTTGTAGTTCAAGAATTTGGTGGTACACCCATGGTTCTAGAATTCTGTGTGTGTGTGTGTGTGTGTGTGTGTGTGTGTGTGTGTGTGTGTGTGTGTGTGTGTTTAGGTATCCAGCTAAAGAAGGTTCAGGAGCAGCGAGCGTTGAGGGAATGTTCAGAAAACGACGTGGCGTCCATCCTGTCCAGACGCATCGCCGTGGAGTACAGCGACTCCGATGACGAATCTGAGCTGGATGTCAATGAGTGGTCTGACTGAATCTGAACACACACACAGAATAAAGCATAAAGTTTTACCCAGGTTCACCAGGAGGGGGCGCCATTCTACAGCCTCCACAGTGCACTCAATCAGACTCCATCAGGTTTTTAAGTTTAGAGCCGCCCAGTCTGTACAAAGTATCGGCGCCCCTCTCCGCCCAGCCGCAGGTTTATGATGGACTCCACTGGCACTGCACTTTATATTATTTATTCTTATTTATTTGTTTACTATTGTTTTGTTTGATTATTATAATTTTTTTTGTTGTCCTTCTCAAACTGATGCATAAATTAGAGCTCAGATTCAGTTTTAAGCCAAAATACAGAACTTTTCATGACATTTTTAACGTTGTGGTTTTTACTACAGTAATATGCTCCACTTTAAAGATGAAAGTATTATAAATACAACCAATTATGGAAGATTAGCCACTAAGCGGCGCTGTCTGACATAAAATCCCCCAAAAATATTTCCGATTATTCATCACACTAGAATAATATATCATTTTATTATTTACATATTTAAAATTGGAATTGTTTACATTGGAAACAGCCTGTATTGTAGGTGTTACTTTGTGTGAGAGAGAGAGAGCGAGAGAGCGCATCAGTACCAATCCTAATCCACTACATTACTGTAATTTTGAGATTAACTCTTGAATGATGTTCGATGCTTCTCTGTTCACGTCGACGCGAAACACCTGCAGTATAAAGACTTTAATAGGTGACTGATTAACGCCGACTCGTCCTGAGGACTCTTTGGGATTAAGATGTTTGACTCTGAACTTAAAAACTCTCCAGTTATTTGCATATGAAGGTTATTAGGTCTCTCAACTGAACGAGTCTCCAGAAGAACAGATGCAGAGAAGAGGTGGAGTAAACTCTCATATAATCTGGAAAAGAAGTGTGTTTCAAATCCATGAAGACGAATCAGTGAGAATTTATTATTCATTTCATAAAATCAAGACGGCACGGTGGTGTAGAAGTTATCACGTCCACCTCACAGCAAGAAGGTCCAGGGTTCGAGTATCAGGTCCATTGTTTTCCAGCTCGGTTACGTTAAAGATAATGCAGCAATTTAAATCTTAGTGCAGATATTTATTTATTAATTTACTTGTTCCCTCCGGGTTCTGGTGGTGGTATTGTTATCTTTTATGTTTGTTTATTTGTCCGTGAACGCAATGCTGACCACACCCATGCATGGATTTTCACTAAACTCGGGGGGGGACGCTACCTTAATGGGGCCCAGGGATGATTTTTGGAGATGGGGCGCTTAGAACTCTGAAACAAGTGCTGATAGACACCCCGTTATGTAAAAACACTAATAAGAAACCATATATAAGACAATTTATTTGACCTTGAGTGACCTTGAAAGGCAGTGTAGTAAATCCTTCAAACAAGAAAGTCTTTTTAAACTAATTTGGTCACGGGCAGAATTAAAACCAGAAGCATATCGAGAATATTTACTACATTCCTTCTTTTAAGCGTTTGTGTTAATAGATGGATGGATTTGACTGATCTGATTAATATCAGTATCTGATCTTTACCGCTGATATCATGTCTAAGAAATAGTTTTTTTTTTTTTTAATGTTTGTGATTTTCTTGCTGTGCATCCCGGACCGTTGGAGTTCTGCACCTCGGACTTTGCTGATGGTTCCTGCAGAACACTGTGTGCTTTTCTAGAATGTTCTCTTCAACATGTCGTAGTCGTCTGGGAAAATCCTCAACGAGACTTTTTTTTCTTCACTTTAAGAATCTGAAGTCGAGTGCGCTCGCGCTTGGAGTGCTGTTTGGTGATTTGAACCAACACTTAACACTAATCTAATCCACTAATCTAATTAATTGACTCCATGAAAAGAGATCTGGAAGGACAGGATGAAAGCAGGAGACAGAGTGCTGCTGTTGTCTCTCATGTCGAGACGGAGAGACACGGAGACACAAAAGCCGGGGATTAAAATCCAGTAATGACTCGGAGACGCACACGGGCTCTGTCGTGAATGGAGGACGTTAAGGACGTCCAGACCACAAAGGGATTTGATTCAAAACTAATATCAATCCGGATGATTTGTGGAAGGAGGAAGGAGTCTCCAGTGGTCATGAGGTTCATCCTTCTTTGAGGTTCTTTGTCTTTATTTAATTATTTTTATTTTATTAACCCCAGGAGAAAGAATAACGAGATGATGGTGAGGGTTAGCACGTCCGGCTCATTGCTAGGAGGTCCTGGGTTCGAGTCCCGGCCTTGGAGAGGGCGTTTCAATGTGGAGTTTGCAGTTCTCCCCGTGCTTGTGTGGGTTTCCTCTGTGTACTCTGGTTTCCTCCCACAGTACAGAGATATGCACAGTAGGCGAACTGGCTGTTCCAAATCACCCCTGTGTGTGTGTGTGTGTGTGTGTGTGTGTGTGTGTGTGTGTGTGTGTGTGTGTGTGTGTGTGTTGCCCTATGATGTACCGGTAATCTGTTCAGGGTGTACCCCACCTTCACCCACAGATGATAGGCTCCACCCTCTCCGCCACCCCAATAGGATTAAGTGGTTGCGTGAGTGAATGAAGGGTGAGGGACGGATTGTTTCTAGCTGTTATAATGTAAGTGAGAACAAGAATAAAGTGACTGCAGAATAAAAGACTTCTAAAAAGTAAACAGCTCCAGGATGACGGTGCCTCCACGTCATCACACGAGGGTTATTCTCCTAGTTTCATTTAAATGTGTAAATAACCGAGCTGTAGAGGAGACCAATAAAAAACCTCAAAGAAAGTCAGCGGATGGATGTTTATACCGTTTATTCTCTCTCTCTCTCTCTCTCTCTCTCTCTCACACACACTGCACCTGGTGGTCTGTCTGGCTTCTTTCACATTCTTTCTCACACTGGGCTCCTGTTGTTTCCAAGAAAATGTAAATATTTTTTAGTGGAATTAAAAAACTATGGCTATGTTGAGTGCTGGTATTGCACCACCACCCTTCCCCTTCCCCACCCCTCAGGGGTTTTTTTTAATTTCTCACACACACACACACACACACAGACGGAGAGCTTGGAAAGTTTCCCATCGTGATCTCCTACAGGCTCTGAGCTGTTTGTGCTGCTGGTTTAAGTGGTGCACGCAGCCATGCTAAGATTATTAAATCACTGTTTTACCACTCGACTTAATCCTCAGCCTACACAAAAGTAAACCATAAAGGGGGGTTGAGAGAGAGAGAGTGTGTGTGTGTGTGTGTGTCTCTGAGGAGGAGGGGAAACGCTTGACAGATCGCTTCTGATGGCTGGTTTTCCCACTGTTTCCAGAGAACTGGATTCTCACAGGTGTGTATAGAAATATGCTAACAGGTGTGTGTGTGTGTGTGTGTTTGGGGATTAAGGGAGGTTTTGTTTCCGAAAAGCCCTGGTTTGCAAACTGAGGAATTTGTTAAACTGTAAAAAGAAAAAGAAAAATCATCATAAATATTATTTTTTATTATTTATTATTTTATGATCTTAAAATTCTCCACATGGAAGTTTCCAGAAAGCTAAAAAAAAAGTCTGGATTATTTTATGAAGTCTGAGATGTACCGTAGTGATGTTGTCTTATAGACAGAGTTTAATATTCATTCATTTTCTTAACCGCTTAATTCTACCAGGGTCGCGGGGAGGGTGGAGCCTATTTCAGCCAGCTCTGGGCGAGGGCGGGGTACACCCTGAACAGTTCAGCAGACTATAGCAAGGCAACACATACACAGCCATTCACACTCACACCTAGGGGCAATTTGGAACAGCCAATTAGCCTAACGTGCATGTTTTTCGACTGTGGGAGGAAACCGGAGTACCCGGAGGAAACCCACGCAAGCACAGGGAGAACATGCGAACTCCACACAGAAACGCCCTCGCCGAGCCTGAAACTCGAACCTAGGACCTTGTTGCTGTGAGGCGAACGTGCTGACCGCTACAGCACCGCGTCGCCGTATCGTTGATCAGTGAAGATGTGTTTAGTGATGAATTTCCTGAAGAGGAAAGTGATCTGAGATGGAGCTGTGATTGTTTCACATAATTCAGTTCATGTTGATAGAAATCAATCTGTCACACAGAGTCAGAAAAAAAACGGAGAGGCTGAGCCGGGCTCCTGAAGGTTTGGGCTAACCTGTTGGAAACAAAATGCTACCGTAGCGCTAATCGATAACAGAGAATAAACTCAGTCTGAGCTCAAGTCCTAAACTGAACCCTAAGAATTAGAGTTAACCCTAAAATCTTAAACCTAAAATCCAGTCACTAGTTAGCATAAATCAACGGAACACGGTCGACTGAGGAGACGCCTGGATGTGTTTATCTTGTAGCTCCACTGAGAAATTAAACACATGATAAGATCTCAGCCTGAACTCAGGTGCAGATCAGACTGCAAACGTTTCAGATAACGCGAAGCGTGTGCGCTGATTGGTTCTCGTTCTTCCCTTCAGATCGGGATCGAGATCTAACGGAATGCCGCTGACTCGTCCGCTGCTCCTTTAAACACGACCACAATAACACGGTCTGGCACTGCTCGGGTTTATGGATCTGTGCCAAGCAGGGGGCAGAGGGGGCGAGTCGGGGTGTCATGCTGGTGTGAAAAAAGCAGACTGAACAAAAACAGGATGGTACGTGCCAAGTGTCGATTGTCTCCTCGTTAATAGGCATCAAAATGGCAACTTGCGTTGGCATGTGTGTTATCATACAGGTGAACACGCTCCTGGGAAACGGAGGGGTTCTTTTCTCAGCTCCTCCGAGGAGAGACGGCGTGGCCGCTTTGTCATCGCGATCCTAACCGGATTAGTCGTGCCAGTGCGATCCCGGTTTTCACACCGCTGTCTACTTCCCATCTCATTTTAATGTGATTAACCCAGCTCCTGTGGTCCGGGACACATCCAGGATGGCAAGGGGGCGCCAAAGGGCAGAGGATAAAGTGTCCCTTTAAAGATAGTGCGCTTGGTTGGATTGAGACGATGCAACAATGGATGTTGCACTTCACAGAAATGTTTTTTGGGTTTTTTTAACCTTCTCATGGAAGAATAAGCAGAGTTTGGTGGCATGATTCAGAAAAGAGTCACAAAAAAGATTCTGCCTAATTTTCACCATCTCGTCCACTCAGTGGTGTTATAAACAGTGTTATAAACACATCCTCTCTGGAATGC
The DNA here is from genome assembly GCA_039654325.1 of Tandanus tandanus. Lineage (NCBI taxonomy): Eukaryota > Metazoa > Chordata > Actinopteri > Siluriformes > Plotosidae > Tandanus > Tandanus tandanus. Next base: position 12,433,987 of record JBCNYH010000005.1, read on the forward strand.
CAAGATAGCGGAATTCTCTGCGATGCAGTTTTATGTGATCGGTTTACTTCCATATTTGAGTGTTTTTAAAGCGTGTATGTACAAGCAGGTGGGTTCGATTCCCAGCTCAGGGCGTTTCTGTGTGGAGTTTGCATGTTCTCCCCGTGCTTGCTTGGGTTTCCTCCGGGTACTCCGGTTTCCTCCCACAGTCCAAAAACATGCACAGTAGGCTGATTGGCTGTTCCAGATCACCCCTAGGTGTGAGTGTGAGTGTGAATGGTTGTATGTGTGTTGCCCTGCGATGGTCTGGTAAGCTGTTCAGGGTGTGCCCCGCCCTCGCCCAGAGTCGGCTGAGATGGGCACCAGCCTCCCTGTGACCCTAATTAGAAAATGAATGGATGGAATATCTGATGTTTTATTTTCCGTTATCAGTTCATTTTGGTTGAATATAAAGGGTTCCTGGTGAAACCACTCCAGCGCACGGAAATGAAAATCATCCTGTTTTCTGTTTATTTCAGGTTTCATTGTGGACACAAAATATTTTTAGACACAGATTTACAAACATATGATTAGATTATCACGAATGATCTCGTCACGTTTTCACAGTGTTCTGCCTGACACGAGTGAACGTGATCGAATATGAGCTCTAAAGAATCATTTAACAGAACAAACCCGAATGACGCGGATCACTGAAGAGTCACTGAATATTCAAATCCCAGAAAAGCCACTAAATCTTTAAAGCGAACAATTTAAGATCAATTCTGTTAATTTGTAAAATTCTTCACATGAAAATGTTTTTATTTATTTAGACTTGATGTTGTGCACAATGCTAAACCGCCAACTACAAGCTTCTGTTACTGCTCAGCTCCATTAGGCTCGTATGAGACGTCTCAGCCGATCCTTTTTAAATCTGTGAATCTAAAGTCCTGGTGTGCAAATAAAACCCCCCACTCTGCCTGGGATCTCTATTCTTTTTTCCTCAGAGACAATCCAGATAACCTGTTTAACTTTTCTTTGTGGGATTCTTCCTCATGAAATCAGGTTTCTTCTCTACATGTGCTCTGTGTTGGGTTTACAGTAGAACATGGCGGACACCCCTCCACCTCCCGCTGCGTCCCACGGTGGGTAAAACTCCATTTCACGTGAGCTCACAACACTGGCACAGAGGATTAGAGGCACTGATTAAGACAGTGGCACCCCAGCGTGTGTGTGTGTGAGTGTGTGTGTGTGTGTGTGTTCAGGATGAGATGTGTAGATGGGAGGAAAGCAGTGTGAAAGCAGGTGTCTGAATACATTGAATGGAACCGGCGGTTATTTAACCAGGCGTGTTTATCTGTTTATTTATTCGTTTCTTTCACCTTCAGACACTGTAGGATGACTGGGTGCATGTTTTTACTGGGTCAACTGGTATTAGAATGTATTGGGAGAGTGTCAGTTTTTTTTTATTTATCTTGAACCCCTTAAAGTTTCCCGTTCAGTTCCAGGTAGATTAAATAAAGATGAAGTGCAGGGGTGTCTCTGTGAAATAAAATGGAATCGGATCCACGATGTCTTTCTGAAACCATGAGTTTCCTCCTGTACGCGAGTGTTAATGACCCCCTGCACCGCCGCCATCATATTAATAACATCACCATCTTTTTTATTTCTCTTAAAATCGTTTCCCTTCTTCTGTTTCTTATCACTCGATCTATGCTGCCTTTTTTTTAAAGACGTAAAGCAGGTGAATAAGAGACACTAAGCCCGTGTTCTGGGGTGGTTTCACCAGGAAACCTTTATATTCATCCAGAATGAACTGATAATAGAAGATAAACACAGACAGGATCTTCACTACTGAACAGAGAACTTCAAATCCATGGTGGTGTACAGAAACAAGGACACAAAAACTGTCACTGTACCAATACTTATGGAACTGACAGTGGATGTACAACACACACACACACACACACACACACACACTATGAATGAAACCTAAAAAGCTAAATATAAAACAAACATTTTAATATTAATAAATTACTATTAATGTAAAACAATATATTAACTTGGAGCTAATTAATAAAAAATAATGAAGTAAGGAATCGAATTTAAAGACTAATAAAATGTAAGAAAAGACTAATAAAAGTTAACCCCGCCCCCCTCCTTTAATTGGTACATTCCACGTGACGTACACACAGAACAACATGGCGCCGTAGAGGCACCGCTCTGTCTTTCACGCGACCACTATATTCTTCTTTATTAGGCGGAAAATAAACACAAAGTCTTCAGAGATGTTTATCTGTTCTTTTCCGGACTGCCAGGCGTCCTACGATAAAGAGTGGAAGCTCGTTGCGCACCTGTGTAAACACACCGGAGAGGTGAGCCGGACAGCGGGCATGGCTAAAGATGCTAAAGCCGACATGGTTCTCTCCGCGTGCTTTGACAGATCCCGCATCCTGCATCGCTTACTGATTGGGCAGCAAAGTCCTGTCTGTTAAGTCTTTTGACCAATCATAGCACAAGCCCTACGTAGGAGGCGGGACTTGTCAAAGTGACACGAAGAGAAAGCCAATAGCAGCAGACAGTTTATTTAGGTTATATACTATTAGTAGCTATAATTTACGTATTTTATGTTTAGTATTTAACTACTGTTTTAAATTTAAAAGAGTGTTTTTAAGCTATGTAAAAATATATTATTCCCTCTTAGGTTTGTTAATGAGCAATTATTACAGTGTAAATTAAAGTTTAATCAGGAAGTAAACAGCACTCCTCATCTGGGAAACTCAATGTTTAACACATTATCTATACAGATTTACAAACCACACAAATAATATAGAGTCAGAGTTGTTTGATGTTATATAACATTATTAAAATATTATAAACTAAATTGAGATTCTGGTGTTTGTAATACTCATTCATTCATTTTCTAAACCGTTAATCATAATTAGAGTCGCAGGGAGGCTTGTGCCCATCTCAGCCGTCTCCGGGCGAAGGCAGGGTACACCCTGAACCACTCACCAGGCCATCGCAGGGCGTTTGTAATACTCAGCTCCACTTTAATACAAATCTCTATTAAAACAGTAATTACGTATGCACAGTTAATCTCTGCATTGGCCCTGCGATGGTCTGGTGAGTGGTTCAGGCTGTACCCTGCCTTCGCCCAGAGTTGGCTAAGATAGGCACCACCCTCCCCACTCCGTAAAAGGATTAAGTGGTTTTGAGAATGAATGAATGAGTAAATGAACTTGTTGATGTTTGTTTCTGAAGATTATACTAATGTGATGATTTGTGTTGCAGAAGCCGTTCAAATGCGAGTTCGCTGGATGCAGCAAATCATTCTGCAGTAAATCTCATCTCGCTCGTCATGCGCTCACTCACACAGGAGAGAAACCCTTCAGGTCGGTGTTACTCACCCGAACTCTTTGTTTTTACATTTAACACCGTTCACGTTTCACGTGTTCACGCCTGCGGTTATTTAAACCCCGCCCTTTCCTACTCCATCAGCTGCAGTGAGGACGGATGCACGCAGAGTTTCACCACTAAATTTAACCTGAGGAAACACATCTCACGCAAACACAAACAGGAAGTGAAGCCCTATATCGTGAGTCTCTGGGATTATTTTCTTTTTGCATTGTTTTATTTTTATCACCAGGTTTTTGTAAATTGCTTTTGCAGATTATATGTACAAAAAAGCAAAATAAAAGCAGGCCATCATATCATGCAGCTTCTTGCTATAATTGCACTTAAATATTTCTTATGAATATGAATTACAGGGGTGCCAATAATTTTGAAATGCCCATTTTACAAAAAAAGGAATCCACTAATTAATTGAATTGTGCTAATAATTATGATCTGTGTGAACAGTATTTATTCATGTTGATGCTGATGATGTAATACGAGCGGATGATGATGATGATGATGATGATGATGATGAAGGCTGTAATGTATAGGTATGATACTGGTGTGTTTGTTGTTGTTGTTTTATATTCAGTGTGGGTTTGAAGGATGTGGCAAAAGCTTCAAGAAGAACAACCTGCTGAAGGTTCACGAGAGCACACACACACACCAGCTCCCGTATGAGTAAGCACGCCCCACACACACACACACACACACACACACACACTCTCTCTCTCTCTCTCTCTCTCTCTCTCTCTCTCTCTCCTTTCTGCATTTAGTTTTAAAATAAGAAAAGTCACCACTGCACAGACCCTGATCGCTGTAGTTGGGATTTACAGTACAAAATGGCCTTCAGACCCTTCAGGGGGTGGAGCTTAGGTAAGGGTGGAGTGATGCAAATTACACAATAAACTAAAACTTTGAAATATCGTCATCGTTAAATTAGATCTGGGAAACATGACGGTGTAATATTAGTATTGTGATCCGTCACATCACGTTAAGCTTCTCTAACATACTAAACTGTATACATTGATTTTTTACAAATATTTTTAATGCTTTCTTTATAAACTTTTTTTTTTTAGATGTACGTTCAGCGGCTGCGACCGACGTTTCCAGAATCCCAGCAAAAGAAAACGTCATGAGAAAGTACATAAGGGTGAGAGACTGACCTTCATAATAAATTAAACAGTAAATGATCCTCAATAGTGATAAACCATCAATTCAATTCAATTCAATTCAGTTTTATTTGTATAGCGCTTTTTACAATTGACATTGTCACAAAGCAGCTT
>JBCNYH010000005.1:12438723-12456223 GCA_039654325.1 Tandanus tandanus
AACCATATAAGAAAAATTTCATTACAGTCCAACATGTAGTCCGGTTGGTTATACCACAACTGTAAGTCCTAAATAATCATCATCAGATCAATCTATTACATCACGCTTTAACTCCTTCATCTTTACTGTATCATGTAAATAAATATAAGTAAGAACATGTAGTGATGTTTTAAGAGTAAATCAATAAATAAATATGAATCAAACATTAAAGAAACAAATCATTTTACATGTGAATGTTTTGTAGTCAGAATAAAAAGCTATTCAAACAATACATCAATAAATAATAATAGATCTATTAATAATATGTTTATATAAACTCGTACTGTAATAGATGTGGTGATGTTTGTGTTTTAAGTGTTTTTTTTTATGGTTGCGTACGTGAACAGGTTACACGTGTCCGGCAGAGGATTGCACTTTCATTGCGAAGAACTGGACTGAACTTACAAAACACAGGAAAGAGCATAAAGGTAAAAATACAAGAAGAAACAAACAGAAATATAAATATATATATAAAGAGAGGTTTTAATTAGTGTCTGTGTGTGTGTGTGTGTGTGTGTGTGTGTGTGTGTGTGTGTGTTTACAGTGCGAGTGCAGTGTGACGAGTGTAAGAAGACGTTCAGAGATCAGTGGTTCCTGAAGCAGCACCAGCGCATTCACTCCGAATCTCGGCTCGTCTTTCTGTGTCCGAGAGACGGATGTAAACGTTCCTACACTACCACCTTCAACCTGCAGAGTCACATCCTGTCCTTCCACGAGCAGCAGCAAGCGTTCAGCTGCCCCGTGCCCGGCTGCGCCAAAACCTTCTGCATGAGGGTACTATTCATCATTCATAATAACAACAACGACAATGATGATCTCTTTTTATTTACTTTTATATGTTTTTATTTACACAGCAAAGTTTACAGCGACACTCTGTGGTTCATGATCCCGAGAAAAAGAAACTGGTAAGAACACGTTACATTTCATTTCCACATGAGGATGTAATACTGTGTTCACACGAGCAAGCGGCACGTTACGATTTATTTCCTGTGGAGTGAAGCGGCACCGAGCCGTACCTCCAGAAACCAGAGCTCTTAAAGTGAATTTAATTGTAACGTAAATTAAATCATTTCTGACAAAAGTACAGCCGTAAATTCCTTTAGTCACACCCCAGACATGGAGCAAAACCAAAATCCATTCTTCAGAACGTTCTGTGGGATCATACAGGAACCAGTATTTATTTTAGCTAACTAAGTCCATAGGCCACGCCCATAAGAAACAGACATGCAGTGATTGGTTGCTTGTGACTGTGAACGCAGGCCACGTCGTCATCTTTAGCGTCGAGTGTTTACTCTAACAGAAATGGGATGTTTTTATTTATTATTTCCAGAAGAAACCCCGTCCAAAGCGATCACTGGCGTCTCGTCTGAGTGGCTACAAAAATCCCAAGAAACGTCAATCAGAAACCCTGGACACCAGCCAATCAGAAACCTCCACATCAGTCAGCAGTCAAGCGGTGATCTCGACACAACCTGTCAAGGATGACACAACAAACCCACCCATATCTGATGGTGCTGAATTCATCCAATCAGAGCCCGAAAGTTCTGTCATTCTCATATTAGAGCCGCTGGTGTTAGAGAGTCCAACAGAGAGCCAATCAGAAATGAGTGAATTTCATAATGTAGAAGAGATGAGCCAATCAGAATGCTCAGAATATCTAAATACAGTTGCTGTCCAATCAGAACTAAACAAATCTCTTGATGTAGTAGTGACTAGCCAATGAGAAGCCATCCCATCAGTAGGTGTGTACCTATCACATTTTTGACTAACAACCAATCAGAGCTCAGTGTACATCGTCCAATCAGACGCCAGTTAAGAGAAACAAGACATGTTTAACAGACTTTCATTTATTTGAACCTTTCCTTTTTTTTTTACTTGGTACTTAATGTACCCCAGAACAGGATAAACAGTAGGTTACCATAGCAACATGTGAGAAAATGTCTGAAAAATAAGTCCATGTTAAAAACAGTCCATGTTAGGATTTGAATCCCTTCAGGTTACATCCTGATCTTGACGGTTTTTTGTAGTGTCACCTCCTGACTGTGTGTGTGTGTTTGTGTGAAATCACTATCAAATCACTGCTGCTGAGAGTCTCTGTCCTGCTCTGGTGGTGTTTGGGGCGTGTCCTGTTTCTGGGGGTGTGCTTTGGGAGTATCGGAGGGCGTCTGTGCTATGAGCCGAGTCCCCTGAGCCTGCAGCTCTTTAGCAGACGGAGGACGCAGGACGCAGCTGGCAGCTCGCCCCTCACGGATGAGTTTGGGTTTGTTAACGAAGCCGTACGGAGCCGTTATTCTCCCGACCATCTCGTCCAGGATGGAGTCCTGTGATCAGAAAGCAGAGAGACGATCACCTGAGTGTGCACACCTCCACCTGGAGCTAACAGACTGAACGAAGCATCTGGCGACACACTTCCAGAAGTTACAAACATCAGTGTTACGTCTTTGTACCGTCAGCTTTATGATTGTTTTAATTTTTCAAGGAAATGATGAAATTCCTCAGAGATAATGATGTACACGCTCCTTACTGAGTCCTGCTGGACAAAATGGTTCATAAACTAAATATTTACTTTGAATACGTTTCCTTATCTGTGACCTGCGTTGTTACTGGTTCGGTTCCAAATAACAGCATCACTGGTTTTGTTTTCAGTCTGTAATTGAGTTTAGTGTTAGAAATAGACTGAGGTAGAACACCCAGTCAGAATTCTGCTCTGTTTACATTAAAAATATCACCATGATGAATTATCAGTAATAATAAAGGTCAGTGTAAGACATAAATAAAGTTTTGATAATAAAGCTGTGTGTATGTGCGTGTTTACCAGCGGTTGCTCGCTCTGGTCCCGTCTCGGCCTCAGAGTCAGTCTCACATGGTGCCTTTTCTCCAGCCAGCTCGTTACTTGTTTTAGTTTGGTGTTCAGGTCGTGTGGAGCGATGTCTGAGGACAGAGTCAGGTCCTTCACCTGGACGACACCTGCAGAAGAGAACACACACATGGTAAAGTATGATATCACCAGTGCCATGCTGTGAAGAAGGTGTGGCCTTTGTCATTTATCCCAGTTAAGGAGTTGTGGCCTATTTACGTCAGTCAGGCTACTAAAAATTGTCTTGTCATTCCCAAGAAATAAGGTGTGGCCTATATACATGTCAGTAAAGTGGGTGTGGCCTTTACACATATCAGTCCCAGTAAAGAGACCAGTAGTTGCAGCCTTCAGCCAGCTCCAAACACATGATGCAGCAAAATGCTACTGGCTTTGTTCCGTAAATTTAACCCCACCCACTTGTGGTACAAGTCCCCATGTGTATGTGATTCTCCGGGACATCACATTATAACCTGAAATGCATCTAAGCAGTCATTGGTTGCCTTAAATATAATTTTGTTACATCATCTGTTAGAGTATGGTGATAATATACCTGTTGCATAACACTCACCTGTCGTCTTGGCTTTCTGTTTCTCCCGCAGTTTCATCTGTTCCTCGTGAATCTGTTTCCCGCTCATGAGCCGGTACACCGGTGGATCTGCGATCTCATTTACAGGCACCAGCTTCAGCCCCTTTTCATCCATGAGCCTCAGGACGTCAGCCCGGTGCATGGTCCCCAGGTTCTCACCCTCCTCATCCAGCAGGAGCAGGTGACGCTGGTGGATCTTTCTGCCAACGCTGCTAATAGTGGGTCGAGCTTTCGGGTCCTGTTTCTTCTTCTTCTTCTCCTGTGGGTCATCCTCGGGGGTCTCCGTGTCCTCACCAGATGCAGTGGAGAATAGCGTCCACTGCTGGAGATTTACACCCAGGTAACCCCATGTGGTTCTGTTAGACTGGGGTTTATACAGGAGAAGGAGTGTCACCGGCCTTGTTGACGTACCTGAGGCTCTCGCTGCACGGCTCAGAGCCAACCTCAAACAACCTAACGACATTCTGTGGAGAACAAAAAAACACTTGCTAGTATGGAAACATGATTAAATGCAGAAAATTTTTTAAAATATAATGGTAACAAGAGTGGTAGACTAGACCAGCAACCAGAAGGTCATGGTTTTAAATCCCAGAAAAGTAAATATTTAAATACAAAATATAAAGCCCATGAATCCTGGATCTTAAACTTAACATAACAGGAGAGTAATTTAGTGAAACCAGAGAGACTGGTGGAAAAGTACTCAATGCTTAGTGTAAAATATCTACCCGTGTATGCTGGTTACATTGTTACTGACAGAAACATTTACAGGGAATAAAGGAAACCTTAAATATTCCGCCTGGTTTAAAGCTTCCTGCAGGAGGATCAAGTTCTTCCACCGCTGATTTATTTACGTTAGAGTCAAACAATCCACACAAAGACAAGTGTGTTCACAAACTATTCATTCTTACTCCAAAATCACCAAACTGAAAACCAGAAACCTCTTCCCTACAAAACAAACCAGCTTTCAAACGTCAACATTCTCGTTCGGCCAAGTGTTTGCTCTTTGTCGCGTGTTGATGACGTAGAATCATGGCGCCGCTGTAGATCTGTTTCTGTGTAGTTTCCCAGATACTACAAATCAGTCTACTATTAACTATGTAAAATATATAACAAATATAGTACTATCATTTATAATATTATTATATCGACTTGCTAGTGGAATATTTATTTTTACAAAAATGGTATATTTTACTTCATGGTTTTGCATCCATTTGTATCTGTATATGATAATTCTGTCAGGTTCATTTATTATATATTTGTTTATAAAAGAAATCCCAAATATTAGTTTTTTTCTTCTTCTTATTTTTCCATTTTATGTTAACAAACATGAAAGTTAATTCAGAGGGGTTTTTTTCTCATGGAGCTGAAAATAAAAAGCACAACCCTCTAAAGAAATACATTTAAAAGCAAATCTTTTCAATTTAGTAACAATCAGAAGCAGAATGACATGAAAAGAATGTGGAGCTGAATATAAACCCGGCGTGGTCGGGTTTTAGAGAAGCCGATCAGCTGTACCTAACTCGAGTTGACACAGTTTGACCCAGACCTTGTGGCTCTGTGGCCTACTTTTGCCCTGCCCCTTAAAAAATCTGTAAATGTCTCCTGCTGTGTAATGCGTTCTTATGTATCATTATTATTGATTCTAACATTATTGATAATCCTATAATATAACTTGCTGCTTTGATCCTGAATAATTCCCAAAAAGTCTCAAAAGGGAACATCACCTTTATGTCTATAAGGACTCCTTTATCTGCTTAGTGTATTTAGCCGAGGCTTAGCGACGAACAAAAAAAGCTCACTACTGCACAAAAGTGCTTTTGAGTGTCTGTGTGAGGAAGCCACCCTTAAAGGCTTGGAGTCGGAGGTGACGATGTGTTTTGTTTGCTTTCTTTTTAATGTTTACTAGTGGAGTTTATATTGACCCTCGCTGGCATGTAGCCCAATCCACCACAAAGCACATCTCCTTTTCCATAGACTCCATAATTAAGCAATAATAAAAGGTTTAAAATATGTTCCAGGCTTTAGAGGGCGAGGCAATGTGAGCGACCTCAGGCCTCACATCTATAGAAACAGTAAATCTTGAGATTTTACACTCAGATGAGCAGCAATGGATTAATTTGTTTAATGCTGACAGATACAAAGAGGCTCTAATCTACGTTTTCTTCTGTGGCCTGCACCCAGAAAGCCACAGAGACACGGCTGTGTTTCTCAGTCTCTCTGTCACCTGCCTGTCAGGTGCCTCTGAAAACCCCACCATAAAAACAGGAAAAGGCGGGGGTCAAAGGTCACAGCGTGAGCAGTCACAGACACAAAGCATGTGAGAAAGAGAGGGGGGGGGGGGGGGATCAGTCTTCTTTTCACCCCAGATCAATTAAATGTATTGCTTAAAATACACATTAAATGCACATATATGAATATAGAAAGCATTGCAGTGCATGCATGTTATCCATGTGGTCATTTTTGTCATGTGATCTTCATATCTAATCGCCTGCTCCCACCTGCATGAGGGTTCTGGTGCCATGAGTGCTTAGTCCAAATGCATGCATCTGTAGAGCAAAATATTTGTCCTTTACTGTACCTGTGTGAGGCGGCACAGGGGCGCAGTAGTTAGCATGTCCGCCTCAGAGCAAGAGGGTCCTGGGTTCGAGTCCCGGGCTTGGAAAGGATGTTCCTGTGCGTATTTTGCAGGTTCTACCCGTGCCTGTGTGGGTAGTGTGAACGGTAGTGTGTGTGTGTGTGTGTTTGCCCTGCGATGGTCTGGGTCCTCGCTGTTCAGGGTCCCAGTGATGGTTAAGGTAGGCTCCAGCCTCTCTGGGACCCTAATAGGGTTAAGTGGTTGGACAAATGAGTGAGCGAGGTTATGGGGTGTGTGTGTGTGTGTGTGTGTGTGTGTGTGTGTGTGTGTGTTATAGTTTGATTCATTATAGTAAGGAAATGTGCATTAAAATAAACAAAAACTCCCAAAACATTAAATATATAAGCTATAAAATACCCCAGTTTCTCAGGAACCTTTATATAAAGAGAGTAAGTTTTCAATACAATCCCCCCGTGAATGGTTTTTCTTTCTGTTTCTTCTCCTTTATTTTGTTTAGCTGTTTACTGTTTGTGTGCTACAGGCGTGGGAGGCTATTACACTCACAGTGATAGCTGGGTAATGACAGAGCGCGAGCCCATTCATCACAGGGCGAGGCGCGAGCCCATGGTCAGGATGCGCGCGAGGGGGTCATGATCTGCGTAAATAAAACGCCATTTAAAGAAGTTTCTTAAAAAGGGTGGGGAAGGGGTGCAAAAAAGCGCACCGTTTGTTTGGAGCAGGTGGATGATTGTACACGGTCGACTGACTGCGATTTAAAAAATAAATAGAGAGAGAGAGAGAGAGAGAGAGAGAGAGAGAGATGTGCTCGAGGAAAGAGCATTCAATGCGCGCGAGCTTCCCTTCGGCGCGTTCGCTAATTAGCGCGAGGACACTGTTCTGTTTCGCGCGCCGGGCGCCCCGCCGACCTGACAGGAAAGAAAAGAAAGCTAATCTAACTTACCACACGATAAATCACACTGTTTTCCTTTCAAAAGACACTGACTGACAGCTCCAAACACCATCACACCTCCTTTTTTTTACTCTCCACAGTTTCACTTGTTCATCTTTTTAAAATCCGTTTGTAAAGACATTTCTTCTTCTTTGTGAGACAGTAAATCAACCGTTAGCTTGACTGACAGCTGCTAGTTCATTAGAACAGCCTCAAAACTCTCTGTTTATTCTCTAAAAAAAAAAAAAAAAGATAGAAATCGCTATATTTTACACGTGAAACCGAGGGGACGTCGTGGAGTGAAAGTAGTGCTGAGTGTAAAAGGGAGGTGAAGTGACCTGAGGTAAGTTCATAGCATCCAAAATCATTCAGAGCTTTATAGAAAATAACCCTTATTTATCTTACAAAATTAAGTTTTTCCCCTGTTGAATTAATATAATACACAGGATATATTACAGTATTTCATCTACTCTTAAACAGTGATTATTTGTGCCTTAATGAACTTGTGTCTCTCTGGATATACAGATAAAATTCATTCATTCTACACAAAAATAAAAGTTTAACACCAAATAAAATCTAATGTATTAATTCTGGTTAAAGTAAATTCTGTAAAATTCTGGTTACAGGAAGTGAAGTTGAAATTTCGGCTATGTAAAGTTGTCGACATATGAAATTGTTTCAGGATGTAATAAGGATATTGGTTTTTTTTTTCCCTACATGACATAAAGTGGGGCGGTGGCGGCCCGGTGGTAGGGTGCTGCCTTACTGATCCGAAGGTCGGGGGTTCGGGCCCCACTATCACCGGGTTGTCACCCCAGTGCAGATAACTGGGTTATCAAAGGCCGGCCGTGTCTCTCACTGTCTGTGGTGAGAGGAGAGTAAAAGAACCGTTGCTGTTGTTTGTAAAGAGGAGGCCGTTGGATTGCCGTCAGCGTGTTTCTGCCCTGCGATGGCCTGGCGAGCTGTTCAGGGTGTACTCTGCCCTCGTCCAGAGTCGGCTGAGATGGGCACCAGCCTCCCCACGACCCTAATTAGGATTAAGCGCCTCAGAAAATGAAGCTAATTGGCTGTTCCAAGTTTCCCCTATGTGTGAATGTGAGTGGTTTTGTGTGTGTGTGTGTGTGTGTGTGTGTGTGTGTGTGTGTGTGTTGGCCCTGTGATGGTCTGGCGAGCTGTTCAGGGAGTACCCTGCCTTCACCCAGAGTTGAATGAGAAGGCTCCAGCCTCCCCACGACCCTGGTAGGATTAAGCTGCAAATGCCAAATGGATGGATGAGTGAATAAAGTGAAGTAATGGTTAAAGGTTAAATGGTGTTATATCTAATTTTAATTAGCTGGCAAATTATTTTTTCACTTAAGAACAGTGTCAGTGAGGTAAATGCTGTTATTATGTAGTTAGATTTATATTATAAATGCTATGTTCATTAAAGGGATATTTAATCCAGACTTTATGCAATTGGATTAACGTCAGATAGCAGCCTGAATATATCGTATCAAATCTGATTGAATTCAGGCCCGATGTCACAGGAGGAGCTCCATTACATATAAGACTTCAAAACCAACGCTGCGTTTAGGTCTTGTAGGACATAATGTACCCACAAGTGCTTTATTTCCCACTTATTACACAGCTTCATATGAAATATTGATTTACAATTGATTGAATTGCTAATAAAGTGCTTCACAGCAACAGTGTGTTACACTTAGCAATGTCTGTTATTAGGAAATAATAGGCTATTGAATACTGCAATTAACCAATCACAATCGAGTATTCACAAACGAGTATCCAAATAAGCTGTGTAATACATTTTAAGGTCATGCACTCATTCATTTATTCATTCATTCATTTGTCGAATCACTTAATCCTACTAGGATCTCAGCCAACTCTGGGTGAAGGAAAGATACACCGCGAGCAGTCTTTGGACTGTGGGATGAAATTGGCAAACATGAAGAAAACTCAAGGTGAACATGCAAACTCCACATAGAAATACCCTCACTGAGCCCAGATCTCGAACCCAGGACCTTCTTGCTGTGAGGCGGACATGCTAACCACTACACCACCAAAGACAAGCACATGGGTAATTAAAATCAGTACCCATAAAGGGCCTGTTTGCAACATTATCCGTGCTGTGTGGCTGAGATAACTGACACTCTATGAGTGCATCGGTAGTTGTTTCAGTCCCCCCCCACCTTAACTCTGTCCCTTCTGAGTGAAAATTCCATCAGTTCTTTTTCTTGAGCATCAACACATTGTATTTGTTGGACAAAAGCACCACACTCTGCGCTCTGCTCCGCACATTCTCAGTGACACACACCGTCACTTTATCACTTCAGCATGCCTCTAACTGTTTTTAATCCAAATAAAATCAAGGCTAATGTTTCATTACCATATATTTTGCACATAACGACCCTTGTTTCGTAGGCAGGCGTGATTTTTTTTGTATTAACGTAATTAGCGGGGTCTGTCAGGGTCTAATTGGGCCTGTGGCATGATGGGAAACAGCGCGGAGGTGTCACGCTGGGGCAGGTGGCAGGCGCAGAGGCGGATAATTACGGGATGAATTTCACTTTAATACACGGCGAGCTGTGCGTGGAAATGCAGATAGCGGAGCTTTCTGCCTAATGGCTTCTGCCTCTGCAGCCACTTGAGAGGGGGAATGATCTGAAAGAGTGTTTAATTAACACATGCACTATGATCCAGAGAGTGTGTGTGTGTGTGTGTGTGTGTGTGTGTGTGTGTGAGTGAGAGAGAGAGAGAGACGGTGAGATGGGGAGAGAGAGAGAGAGAGAGAGAGAGAGAGAGAGAGAGAGAGAGAAATGGGTAGTTGCAGAGGGAGGGTGATGGAGAGGAAATGTGAAAATGGGGAAATGCGAGAGAGAGAGAGAGAGAGAGAGAGAGAGAGAGAGAAATGGACAGCTTTGAGGTGAAGGGTAGAAAGGTGAGCCTAACACAAAACATTTTCTGAATGTGTAATTCTGTATGCAAACACGCATAGTTTGTAGGGCCCACTAGCAGTTAGCACAGCTGTTCATCATTAGCCAGAATATTCTCTGGTCACATGGTCTTTGTGTTACGTAAGAAATAAAGCAAAACCCACTATGCACTTATAGAAATCTAATCAACACCAGGGTATATTATATTACAGTAACAGCATTTCCATCTTGAAATGACATCATTAACATGATGTTAATAAATTAAAAATTAACAAAACACCCTGTGATAAAGTTAGCTTTATATATATGATAGTTACAAAGCACTGAAACTAGAGACTCCTTCCACATAAATGTCTCCTTTCTGAAAACTTCCACATGCTTCTTAATCTGTTCATGTAGAGCATCCATCTTCCCTGTTAATGAGCTGTTGCTATAGAAACCATAAAATTAGACAATTCGATTTAAATAAATGTGCACTACTTTCAGAGCCGGTATTCTAAAACATTCATCAACACTTTCTGAACAATCACAATCCAGAACTCAGCAGCACTCAGTTTTTTTACAGGCGGGCAGCAAGAGGGCGTCGGCAGGTGTGTACATCACGATAGTACAAGCTTCTGTTCTCGAACCTCAGTTATGTAACTAATTTAACAGTAAAGGGGTAGTTTCAATTTTATGAGTCGACCGATTACAACAGTATTTTCTGGTACTCGCCAGCCTTTATCTGGTTCATGCATCGTTTTGGGGCCTGATAACTTTCAGGCGCATGGTATGAATTAAAGAAGTGGATTTCCAATCAAAACTAGTCGTTAGATGTTATAATAAATGAATGTGTATATTGCTGCGGTGTGTATGTGTGAACTGTTGATCATAGGTGCCTTTGGTATGCCTGTGGTTTTGTGATTTTTTTTTGATAATGTAAATGTGTGTATGTATCCTCTCCATATGCGTTGTGTGTAATGGAGTGTTTGAGTGAGCAGGTATGTGTAGCTCTGTAGAACACTTCTCTGGGCTCTCTCTCTCTCTCTCTCTCTCTCCCACCATCTCTCTCTCGCTCCCTCCCACCGTCTCTCTCTCTCTCTCTCTCTCTCTCTCCACTCTACTGGAGCTAAAAGCCCTGGAACGGGCCGCTAATTGCCCAATTAGGCCTCTCTGCGCGCCTCCGCGGCTCGGCTCGCTCCATAATTGGGCTGAAAGCAAACGAACGGCCGGCAGACAAACAAGCTACTAGAAAATAATTACTTGGAGTGTTTCTTTTCAGTTGCTGTACAGCGGATTTCATTATGGTGAATGGCCCACTAAAGCCCGCTCGAAACGCTGCTAGTTGTCATTTTCATGGCGACTTGATAATGACATTAATTTGTCTTAATGGCTGGTTCTATTGTTATAAATAGGAAAATGAGGCGAAATTGTCTTGCCGTGGCGAGTACAAGAGGACTCTAGCATGCTCCCACCGGGCATCAAGAGATAAATTGGTGTGCTTGTCAAATTTCAAATAATTTGTTATGTGGACTACGAGTAATGCCAGTGCCATTAACGCTCATTTCACCCCAAATTCATTACTGCCCTCCTTTGCCTTTTTTTTTTTTAAGTCTCTAATACACGTAGTCCGTTCCTCTCGGCTTTGAGTGGCCGCACGAGGACTAAAACTCGTCGTCCTTCCAGTGAGTTCAGAAGCACACATTATTCATGGTTGTACTCTTATGCAAAACACACATTATAATAGGAATTCTGACACACAAGCACACACATCCACAGGCGATCATTTGTTCGTCTATTTGCACAGGTCATCGTGCACACCTGATTAAAGGTAAAGTCCAGAAAATAAAGATAGCATGCAGATAGCATATTCTCCTCTCAAATGCTCCCTGCGTCTGACGTTTAACTACTAGATATTTGCACTGGAGATATTTTAAAGTACTGGAATTGTGTGTCATGCAAAATATGCAAACTGCACCACTTTTGGGTCTCCTGTACAATTAAACTTGGGTCCGGTGCTTTGGGGATGGAATGATTTTAAGCTGCAGGAAGAAAAGCAATAAAGGAAGTTTGTCCAAAATGGCTGCCATCATGACATTCCAGCACTCACCTGCATTCCATGGTTTAATGAATACTGTAGATTTAAAGCTTATAGGCACAATTCTTAACACACTCTTCTATAGGTACTGTAGTTAGAAACTTTCACACACCAAATATCCTATCTGAGCTGATCATCATTTTTTGGCTAAAGAGGGACATTTTTTGGACATTGTGATTTTTTAAACATAAGATGGTGAGTCAAATAAAAGCCTTATTTTTCCACAAACATAAGTCAAGAAAGTATATCAGTGGCTACTGAGAACAATGGAATGATGGAATTTTTAGTTGAATAGCTACAGATTCAGTGTTCTTTTCCTCTGATATATGTCACGCTTTAAGGATTTAGAACAGAAAAAGCTGACTTGGGATCAATCCCACAGTAGGAAGATGAATCTTTAGGGTTATTGTCCAAACTTATACAGCTTAATCTTTGCATTGTCAATAGGGGGCAGCACTTCAACAGTTTCAGCTCTCTTTCATTCATTTGTGTGTGAAAACAGACACGTAAAGCTCCATGCTGCATAAATCAGTTTCATGAATTTAGATAGAGAACATTTTAAACAACCTCTAATTCATTATTATTAATAAACATTGGCTGTTAAACACTCCTGTTCTTAATAAAGAGCTATAAAATGACACCAGGTCTCTTAAACCATTAAGGCTTTTAAGCTCATGAGTTCTAAATGTAGTACGTGGATGTTAGAAAAGACAGAGTTGCTAATTTCACCTCGGGAAATTTAGTTTAATACTGCAGAGAAGACAGTAGCAGTAGAAATGGTCTGTTTTATTGTTTAATAGTCAATTCATAGTCTAAAAGCTTTTATTTGCTTTATAAATGTATAGTAGATGCATATAATATCTTGAAAAGTGGCTGTTTGGTTTGAAACATTTGGTAAAAATAATTTTTTACCAAAAAGTATAAGTCATCTAAACAATTTTCTGTGACAACTGTCTTAGTATTGCACTTTAAAAGAAGACCTTGTTAAACTAAGTAACTTTATTCTGTTCTGTCCACATTAGCTGCAACATTACTGCTGTTCCATAAACATGTCTGGAAATAAAATGTATTATTGAAATATATTGTTATTCCATCAAAAGTTCATAATTTCATCAAAAAGTTTTGTTGTTAAATGTTTTTTAAAAAGTCCTGATTAGAAATATGACCTGCCTTTACATGTTTTTTCCTTTAATATAAATAATGATAATATTTAAGCTGTCAATTCCATGACATACATCCATCTGTGTGGGTTATTCTTTATTCTTTATTCATTGTTCTTTTTATTATTAGAAAGAAGTGAAATATACTCTTGCATTACTTTTAACATCCCCCCCCCCTCAAAGAACAGAAGATAAAATAATTTCTAATCATTTCCTGTAGTATTTTCTAATCTCTGTGCCAAAAACTATAATTACTGTGTTATCAGTGCAACATGCAAAACATTACATGTTTCCATGAGCCTTTTAATTGGTCTAATTGTACCGCCATTGAATCTTAATGCAGATCGTAATAGTGCTAATTATCTAATTAACTGCCTGTTCATTATGCGCTGTAGGAGTGGAAGCCAGCGACGGTGGAACCCAGAGGGCACTGAGAACGACCCTGGAACAATACAGCAGCGTGGAGAGCAAAAGGGAGGTAGTGTTTTTTAGCCCAGTGGCTTTTTAAAATATAGCCAAGAGTCCTGTAATTAAATTTGGCTAGAATGTAGAGCGAGACTCCAGTGGGAAGTTTTGTGCATTAAAAATGGCCAGAAATAAACAGAATCTCTCAGAGAGAAGGACAGACAGCCAAAAATGAAAATGTAGTCCATCAGTTGCAGTGAAAAGTTTTAGTTTATTTTAATGAATGTAGATAACGAGTAATGGAAACTCATCACCTCCTTCAACAGACATCGTCAAGAAACACCGCAGAATTAATTCAAGCATAAATTTAACAAGCATGTTATGCTAGTTAAATCTTAAATACAGATGCTAAATCACTACTAATATACAATCTCCGCCTTTACAGTTTAAGCCACACCTCCTTTCTGACACATTTACTGCACTGTGCTAAAATATATTTTATTTTTAATTCCTTGTGGGTTGCATCGGTGTCACGGAACATAACAGACATTTTATTTTTGTTCAAACTGTTCCTTTATTCAATGTATTAATTTATATGTTCTTTATCATAAAAATTAAAAACTTAATTAAAATGTAAATCTTTATAAAGCTTGATAGTGAATCTGAAGATTCCGATGTTACAGTACAAATATTGTTATTGTTTAAGATAAATTAAGGCAAAATTGATTAAAAAAAAAAAATTGTCTATGAAAAAAATTAATAGTTTTGTTTTTTTACACAGAGAAGAAACTTTGTTTATGTCAATATCAATTTTTGAAAAGGTCTGGAATGTTAGAAATTTACTAATTCATTAACTTATCTACTCATACATTAATTTTATTTATTTTTACAAACATGTATTCTTTTTCAGATTTCATAATTAGTATATATATATATATATATATATCGTATTATTATATTTACATTTAAAGATATAGATATATAGATATAGATTACAATACTATAATTATTTGTATATAGTACCCAGTTTTAAAATTATACAGTAAGATAACAGATCGTTTTTGTTCTTTGTATTTTTCTTTTTTTAAACCATGAAATTGATCTTAATAGATAATTTATCTTCTGTTAGATGAAGTATTTTTGCACGGTTAGTTTAAAGGCAGTTATAATGTAAAACACTCAATTTACTTGATTTCACTTTTCACTTAAACTTCATTTAAATTGGACACATTAAGAGAGCCCCTCTTCTTCTACTATCTGCTCTCCTAAATTATTTAAAACATTTACACCCTGATTGCTCTTGCAGAAGCCATGACCACTTGACTCAAGCTGATTTGACTTCTGTTATGACCTGCATATGACAAAATGTAATTATTTACATAATCCATCAGAAATGACATCTTTGGTGATTAATATCAATTTATAGCTTGTTCCATTTATTTCTAACATGCAAATTCAGACTGTGTGTGTGTGTGTGTGTGTGTGTGTGTGTGTGTGTGTGTGTGTGTGTGTGTGTGTGTGTGGTTTAAATGTACTTTTTGACATACAAGTTACTTTATTTTAAATGAAAATGTAAAACCTACTGTATATAACAAGCTCACAGCCTGGGAATGTCAAATGCATGATGATCATTAAATGGTTTATAATTTCTCACTTACCCTGAAAATAATGTTGCGTAATTCTTGACTAAATAATGTTTAATACTTTCTTTGTAAAACCCCAGTTCCATCTGGAAAAAACCCAGACCCAATACACGATGCTGCCCCGCCCATTCTTCACCGTGGGAGTGGTGTTCTTTTGGTGATGCGAACAAACCTTTGGGAATTATGGACAAGAAGTTCAACATCAGTCTCATCAGACCTATTTTCCATGCTTTGGGGTGACGTAATGTAGGATTTTAATTGTGCTTGGATGTTTTTCTTTGTAATAGACAGCTTATAGATACATGAGGAATACATGTGATAATTAGTACTTGTCGGAAATTCTTCCAGTTCCTCGAATGTTGCTGTCGGCTTCTTGGAAGCCTCCCGTATCAGTTTCTTTTTGTCTTTTCATCAGTTTTGGAAGGATGTCCAGTTCTTTGTATTGTTGCATATTTTCCCCACTGTAGGATAATGTCAGGAAAATCCTACTAGAGCAACTGAACTTTATTCGGGGTTAATCAGAGTTACTTTAATTGATAGCAGGTGTGTATTGACTATTCTGAACACAGAGCCAATTAGAAGAGGGAGCGCACACTTATGCAGCCAAATGTGACCCATCACAGCAAAGTGGGTATTAATTCAGAAATGATACATTTTTAGTTGTTGGTACCATTTTGTGGCTGATATCGTAAACTTTGAATTGATACCAAATTTTCTAACACGTGTTGCTAGTGTTGGAATAACGAACCAAAACCTTCCAGGAATTTTCAGCCTTTTAAGCAACTTTGGAGAAAATCGCGTTTAAAGTTCAACAAAGTATTTAATAATTTCTGAATTTATACCAACTTTGCTGTGATGAGTCACAAATTATTTTAGATTCCCTAAAAGATTTGTTTGTTTTCTTTAATTCAATTGTACAGATTATAGGTCACATTAAAGGTGGAAAACGTTCTGAAATATTTTATTTTGGACTAATTTTTTTGCATTAGAAAACCTGGCATTTTTACAGGGCTGTGTAAACTTTTTATATCCACTACAAGTCCCATGAAGGCAAAACACTCTTTATACATTGAAAGTTTGCATTTACTGTAATTGCTCCATAACCTGAACAACTCTTAGAAATCATAGCTTTTCTCATGATCTTATAATGTATGTACAGAAAAACAAAATTCTTCACATGGGTATGAATTTCTCAAGTGATCAGATTGGATAAGACCTGCGTCATCAACATAATGTCTCATTTCATTCATTCATTTTAGAGGAATAAACATTTGTGTGGAATTTGGCAGCATATCAGTTCAATAAAAAATATCTCAGCTACAAAACTGTAAAACTGAACTAAATCTAGTTAGTAAAAACTATACATTTATTGAAGGACATAGCCATCGCAATGCTTCTGCAGGGGTTCAGTGCGTTGAAGGCTCTGTGTGTGTGTGAGTGTGAGTGAGAGTGTGTGTGTGAGTGGTGTGTGTGAGTGTGTGAGTGAGTGTCTGTGCTCCCACAGTGACTCAGTGAGTTCAGAGTTTCACTCAGGTGGGAAGGTCTCCGTGCTGTTAACGCCATGTTGTGTAACCGTTCTCTAATAATAGCTTTTAAACGGCGCTCTCTAAACTTCTCCACATGGACAGACTGAACGCACTGTTCAATAAAACTACATTTTAAAATACTTGCAGCACATTAAAGCAATGCTGAACTGTGATTTATGAACATTATCCAGCATGAGGAAACCACTTCATACCAATATAAACGTAGGCTAGGTTACCACACGTGCTAATCTCACCTTGTTCGCTCTTCGTACTGAATTAAACACTGCGTGTCCTGCTGTTATAGAGAAATAATTCGAGTGGTGAAGCAGTTATCCTGTTACCATCCTGAAGCTAATTAGTTTTCTATAACAGCACCACTTTGAGTTTTACACTTATTGATTCCATTGTATTTATTAACGAACAACACAGTGTACCATACTTTTTGTATGTTTATAGTAAATTTTGTAAAATGAGACATTTTATTCGTTTATTCGTATCCATCATTCAAAGAATTGACTCCTCTACGGAATGCCTGTGAGAACTTTTAGGAAATAATGTATATTAGAAATTACTCTTCAGGTGTGGTGGAAACAGCCAATTATCAAAATGTCTTTAGACTCTGGAAGGAACCTCGCGCAAGCACAGGGAGAACATGCAAACTCCACACAGAAATGCCCTCACCGAGCCTGGGACTCGAACCCAGAGCCTTGTTGCTGGGAGGTGGACATGCTAACCACTACACCACCGTGGTTT
>JBCNYH010000005.1:12504667-12525776 GCA_039654325.1 Tandanus tandanus
TTCTCTCTCCCTCTCTCTCTCTCTCCCTCACTCTCTTTCTCTCTCTCCCTCTCTCTCTCTTTCTCTCTCCCTCTCTCCCTCTCTCTCTTTCTCTCTCCCTCTCTCTCTCTCTCCCTCACTCTCTTTCTCTCTCTCCCTCTCTCTCTCTTTCTCTCTCCCTCTCTCTCTCTCACTCTTTCTCTCTGACAGCCATTTTACACTTTTGTCAGAACTACGAGCTGTTCATTGTTTTAAAAATCTCTCTTTGGAATATTCTTGTTAAGCTCTTTCGTGCTTTGAGATAACGGGGTATTTTTGCAGTACGATGTTGTATTTTACATTTTTCTTGTGTTATCATGTTTTGCCTTATCTTTTCATTTTTTATTGTCTCGTCTTGTTTTGTTTAATCTTTTTTGTGATTGAATGTTTAATTATCTGTGATTTATGTTTATATACCAGTAAGGATTTATTTAAAGTAGAGCTGTTCTCTTCTGTCTCGTCTTGTTTTATCTTATTTTATCTTCACACATTTTTAATCTTATCTAATCGAATTTTATTTTATATAATGTTTTATCACGCCTCTGTAGTCTTGTGTTTTCTTTTCTTAGGTTTTTCTTGTCCGATCTTATATCATGGGGAAATGATTTGACTCATTTGTTTTTCTTGTTAATGAAACGTCAGCTTGAGCCTTTCTGCCTTGTGTTCTCTTCTCTTGTTTGAGCTTCTCTTCTTTTGACTGTCTTTTTGTGTTTTATTTTGTTTTATTTTAATTAATGGTACTAAAAAATCAGGTGGCTTACAAAGTCCCAACCCTCTTAGAGACAAATCACTTCAGAGGGGAGTATGTGAGTCATAATAATCACATGTAATTAAAATCACATGTAGAGAAATACAAACATGTGCAGTGTGGGGAAAGTACGAAAACCACGTGATCATTCAGTTTCCATTTTCTTTTTCAATATTTCATATGAAATGTGGGTGAATCTCATGTGAGACACCTGATGAGGGGGTATGAAGAAAGAAAGAAGAGGAGTGGCGCCACCTACAGGTAACCACACACCTACACACACCACACACCTACACACACCACACACGCGCGCACAGCTAGAAACTCTTCTACATTGACTAAACGTGTAATTAAAGCCAGCTGTTCACCCAGTTTCGGAATGATAATCTACTCACGGACAAAAATGTTAATGTTTTACAAATGAAAACGAATAATTCTAGTACTCCTCACAGCAAGAAGGTCCTGGGTTTGTGTCCCTCCTTTGCGTGGAGTTTGCATGTTTTCCCTGTGCTTGCGTGAGTTTCCTCTGGGTACTCCGGTTTCCTCCCACAGTCCAAAGACATGCACATTAGGCTAACTGGCTGTTCCTAGGTGTGAGTGTGAGTGTGAATGGTGTGTGTGTGTGTGTGTGTGTGTGTGTGTGTGTGTGTGTGTGTGTGTGTGTAATGGGCTGGGAACCTATATGAAATAAAACTTCAGAAAGAAAAAAATGTGTGTAGGAATGAGACTCCAATTCAAAACAAACATTAGTTTTGGGACTGAAGAAATGCTGTGAAATATTAAGCCAAAAGGTCTTTGGATTTAAACATTTGGAGGAACTCATTATTCATTCATTTATTTTCTGAGCCGCTTAATCCTAATTAGGGTAGCGGGGAGGCTGGCGCCCATCTCAGCCGACTCCGGGCGAGGGCGGGGTACATAACAGATCGCCAGGCCATCGCAGTTTCGAGGAACTTGTTATGTATTATATCATTTACATTTTACCTCCAACTGTCAATATGTTATCATTAACTGGTAACATAAAAGTTATCTGTAGTATGTATATGTAGTGATACCAAATAAAACATTTCAGAAGTTTACAGTAATATACTACGTGAAGCATTGACTTCTTTTAGTTTAGAGAAATTTGTTTCGTTTTTTGCTGGAAGGTCGACACAATGCAAAGTTCAGCATGTTTTAAAACATTAATTCGGATTCTTCTAAAATATGAATGTGACAGACCGACGCGAGCTTCCGAATTATTCGGAATAAACCAGGTCAGGCAAAGAAGTGGCTTTAGCAATTAATTGTAAATGAGTAAGCATTGAGCCAGTAAGTATAACATGAGGAAATAAATTCATGTGGGGAGGGCTGTAAGCCCGTCGTCTCAGACCGCAGGAGACGAGAGGTGAAGATTGAAGATCTTGGATCTTGGAGCGAATAAAGTCCAGGTTCTAGCGTAGTCTGGTCAGCCAGCTCAGGAGAGTAGTCTTCGCACTTATAAAGTTAATATAAAACTCTGTGTGACATCATCAACATCCAGCACAACTGGTAGGCCTTGTTATAGTTCACCTCTGTGTGACATCGTCATCATTACATCACAACTTTGTCACAGTGGGTATACATTATGATTGCGTTGTCATGGTAACCACTAACAGGATGTGCCTCTTACGTCACAATGAATCTTTAAATAAAAGGAGATTAAACAGTTGTGGGCTGCACATCTGTAGTCGTGGCTAGTTTTCTCGTTCCACTCATGCTAATTGCTAAGTGACTGTCTGGGTGTTAACGGTACACTAGGTGGCGGTGTTGAGTTCATCAGGTCCATAAAAGCGTCGAAGAAGAAGAAGAAGAACCACCACAGAAGAAGAAAAAGAAGAAGAAGGTTCTGTCCTTAATCATTATATTCTCTGCGGATAATTAATAATGATGTGATTATGGCTGCAGCATTAATTATTAATTATTGTAAACCTCGGCACCTGAACAGGACTTTCTCCTTCATGTCGCAGCTCTCGGGTGAGTTTTAATCTTCTGTAGATTTAATTCTAATCAGGTCTCGGCACTTCAAAGCCCTTTAAAAGGTTTGAGTGATGGGTGCGTGCTGTTGCCATGGTGAGCTGAGGTCTGAAGGAGCTGTGCTCTGTACCGTGATACTCTTCAGGCGAGGTACAATCT
Source organism: Tandanus tandanus (assembly GCA_039654325.1). Taxonomy (NCBI): domain Eukaryota; kingdom Metazoa; phylum Chordata; class Actinopteri; order Siluriformes; family Plotosidae; genus Tandanus; species Tandanus tandanus. Next base: position 12,507,588 of record JBCNYH010000005.1, read on the forward strand.
TAAAGGAGCAGTTCAGCTTTTCATAAACCATCAGAGCTCAGTGCTTCCACGCTTTGCAGCACTTCACTGACCAGTGACCCCTTTGTTAGGATACCGTTAACAGATGTTCTTACTTATTTATTTAAAAGGGAGCGACTCTGTGCTTCAGTTCCAAAAAAAACCCAAAACAGATTTTAAACCCCAGGACGGAGACAGATCATCATACAGAAATGTGTCTGTAATTTAAAACACTGTGTGTGTTTGTTCCTTTCAGGAGTCAGATGTAAAAGTACGATCCAGTACGCCACGCGTCCCGGCCTGCCCAAGCTCGCCTATAGGAAGCTGAAGGGGAAAAACCCGGGAGTCGTCTTCCTCCCCGGGTTTGCCTCTAACATGAACGGGCAGAAAGCTGAGGCGTTGGAGGAGTTCTGCAAATCTCTGGGTCACTCGTACCTCAGGTACCAGTGCTGAGTTTATAACTCTCCTACAGAATCACTGGCTATAGTAACATCCCATAATGTGATACTGATTAAAATAGTGTTGGTGAGGGACTACTGAACACCATGTGGAAGTCCACGGTATCAGTGCTTTGTGACAGACGGAGGTAAAGCTGAAAACCTCAACTTGCACATCAGTACAAAAAAAAGAGGCTCGTAAAGGAAGTGAGTGATTATGGAACTCACTTCACCTGTGATGTCACTCTTAACTGAAATACACCCAGAGATGTCAGTATTCGCAAATTTCAGAGATCTGCTGCCAAAATAATACACTTCAGTGAAACAGTAACTCCACACACCGTCCCGTAATCCAGTTCTGTACTGTAACAGCACCACATGGACTGGTTTCTAATTTAAATCATATTTCTGAAAATATACTCAAGTCACTGCGATCAGTTGATTAATGAAATAATAGCGTCAGGTGTCTTCCCCCCCACCCCCCTTCCATTCTCTCAGGTTTGATTATTCGGGCTGCGGGGCGTCAGAGGGGAAAATAACGGACTACAACATCGGCACATGGAAGAAGGACGTCCTGTACGTGCTGGATGAGTTAGTGGAAGGACCTCAGGTGAGACAGGAAGTGAGGTCACAGAAAATTCGATCTAAGCAGCATGTTGAATTTTAGAAGTCACTGGAATAAACAGCCTCCGTGTGTTCCGTAATCAGAACAGAGTAAATCCTGACCCTTTTTATCAGTTCTATTAGAGAGTGTGGAAACCACAGGAGTCTGTTCTAATCCTCAGATCATCAGAACATCTGCAGTTGTTTCTCCCTCTAGTCCTACAGTGGTCCCGTAACCCCACATGCAGTCCATCAGCTTGTAAAGAATTTGGCTTTTTTTTTTTGTTTGTTTGTTTGTTTGTTTGTTTTAGCACTGGCGCTACGAGGCTAATGTAGCTAACACCCAAATCACAAATCCCATATGGATTATGTTAAATCTTCTGGATCACCTCCTGATTCCCAGTCCAGTTCAGAGGTGAAGGTCACGGAGTGACCACAAAATGCGCTGCGGAAATCAATTGTGTTTGTTTAGTAATGTTTTTCCAAGATGGCCGCCATCATACCAGTGGTGAGCCACACGACGAGGTTCAGTTCATGTTTACTAAACACGGGAGGTTCTGCTGTGTTAACCAGGACCAAATAATTTCTGAAGCCGTTTTCCCGGCTGTAGATTTTAGTCGGTTGCAGTTTGGGCGGATGGCTGATGTTACTAGCTGCGTTGGCGAGACCGGAGAAGGTCGCCGCCCTGGTGGGCATTTCCACAGCTGCAGATCATTTTGTCACCGCCTACAACGAGCTTCCTGTTCAGGTGAGGCCGGATTTACTCGTTTATCTCTCGAGTTCTTTTGAAAGTGGATTTATGCTGTACGATTTCCCAGCTACGAGGCGAGAACCTGCTGGTATTTAGAGGTATGGGAGCTCCTTTCCTGTTTTGACTGATGATGTAAGCGGAATGTTCTTTAAACACAGGTGTATCGTTTAATCTCAGAGAACACGTGCTACCACCGTTTAAACAGGATTTTATTACTGTCATCTTGTACGCATCGTACAGCATAAAACCGACCCGTGATCACTGTAGAATATTAACGTACGTATGTATGTACATGTATCCCGTAGACGAGGAAGGAGATCGAAGAGCGCGGGTTCTGGTCATTCCCCAGCCGCTACAGCGACGAGGGCTCGTACACTCTGAAGGCGGACTTCCTGCAGGAGGCGCACTCTCACTGCGTACTGCAGGGCCCCATCCCCGTGTCCTGCCCCGTGCGGCTCATCCACTGCCTGCAGGACACCGACGTCCCCTGGCACGTCTCCATGCAGGTAGCCGAGCGCGTCCTCAGCAGCGACGTCGACGTCATCCTACGCAAACACGGCTGCCATCGCATGTCCCAGAAGGACGACATCAAGCTGATCGTTTACACCATCGACGACCTCATCGACAAGCTTACCACGTTGGGATGAACCACACAGTGGGCGGGACTGCCACTCCCCAACAGTGGACATCTGATCCAATCAGGGCTCAGCGTAGGCTGATTTGGGGGAATTTTGTGCGTCAGGGTGTTTAGTTCGGTTTATTATATACAAGTTGGAGTGTTACGTTTGTAAATCTGCCACTCATGAATATTTATCAGTGTTAAACCTGAGCGCTAGCAAAAAGCAAGATTTGTTTCCATGACACAGGATTCAGTTGATTCTCAGTCAGGAGGATGGCGGCGTATTGTAAAGCATATTCGCTGTGTTCAGGTTCCGCCCTGTCTGCTCTCGTAGGGAACCAGCTTGGCTAAGTAACGTTAGCATACAAATCCCAATGTCCTTATTAGCCATTTCATTTTGTTGAAGCTCAGAGACCCAATTACGTACTTTATCCAGGTGACCTTTGACCTGTGAATTCTCAAACCTTTGCTTTATGAGCCAATAGGAATCCAGACAGGATTGTGGTTGTTTTGCTGGAGGAGGTGATTGTATTTTTTCACTGCTGAGGAAAATACTGGAGTGAGACTGAAACACGTGAGAGACTCCACGGTAATAACGTTCTGCTCTGAGTAGAAACGCGAGATGTGAGATTTGTTGCATTAAGCTGGTGTTGAGTAATAAAAGCGCAGGGTGGATGTGGTGTGTTTATTATTCATCATTTCTACTCTTTATTTTTAAGATTCTGTGTTGATTTTTGAACAAAATAATATTTGATGGGATTTTTTTTTTTATGTCAGTGATTTAAATTTTATTTTTCAATTCAGAGTTTACATTCAAAACACAAGGAGTAAAATTCACACACAATATCAGTAAATGCTGCATGTGTGTGTGTGTGTGTGTGTGTGTGTGTGTGAGTTAACTTGTGCGTGTGTGTAATTTCAGAAACACAGAGTGCCCTGTGTTCAGTCTTCTAGTTAGTGTGTTTGTGGGTGTATTTCTGTTTGCTTGTGTGTGTGTGTGTGTGTGTGTGTGTGTGTGTGTGTGTGTGTACTTTAATACTGGCTTCATTGACCCCAATGCTGAAAGAAAGTGCTGTTTTCCATGACCGTCTCCAACACACACACACACACACATTCAGTGGTCAGGTTTCAGTATAAGGTGAGTTTTTACAGCTATTAATATTTGGATGTTAATTCGTGCTTTTTATCTAAAAGTTTAATGTTTCAGTTTATTTTTGTGTTAATTGAAGATCTCGGTGTGTGTGTGTGTGTGTGTACTGTTTCAGGTTTATGTTTAAGGTACAGTATAATGACTGTATATTTTTTGTTTATTAGAGATGAAATATGATTTTATTTCCTGTTACACGCCTGCGCTGAGAAAACGTCAGACCCGTCTTCACTCCGGAGATGAAATTCTCTTTAATAAAAAGAAAAACCTCTGAAGTGTTTTGGTTGGAGAGCTTAAGAGTTATTTAGCCATAACTGACATTTTTATTACCTTTATTTACATTTGATCTTATTTATTTTTCTTTATTTTTCCTTCAGGTGAGAGACCATGATGCGTTTTGTGTTGATGATGGTCCTGCTGGGAGGTGAGAACACACACACACACTCTGTCCTGTCATAATTCTTAAAAAGAAGAAATGACAAGCATATTGTTGTTGTTGTTGTTGTTGTTGTTGTTTATCTACATGCCTTTGTAATTGCTGTATATGATCTGATTAACTCTGTAAATCTTCTTGCTCCATTTACGCGCCCAAAGTTTTCCAAACACACTTTACATGAAAGTGGCGGGAGAGATGATGTTTATCAGATTTATTGTGTTTGTTTATATTTCCCACGAGTTCAACCATAATAGAATTTCTCAAAAGCGAACAATCCGGTTGTTTAGGCGTGTTTGCGGTGCCGTTCATCAACCCTGAGCAGGCGAAACGCTTAATCCGTCAGAAGAGGCAGGACGGCTACTGGGACCCCAATCACTCTCAGAACGCGTGGGGTTACACACCTCAGGAACAGGTGAGGAACACGTGAGGAGCATGTAATCCACACTCACATGATATATCAGTGAAGGGGTGTACTGGTCATTAAAGGAGATGTGTATACACACAGTGCTCAGGGTTTTATTACGAGATTCAGTTTCATCCCTCTGATGAAGAAATTTCATCTCAGAAAGGTTCAGACACACAGATTTCAATCTCCTTTTAAATTCATTAATTTTCAAAGCCGGTAAATCCTAATTAGGGTCGCGGGGAGGCTGGCGCCCATCCCAGCCGACTCTGGGTGAGGGCGGGGTACACGCTGAACAGCTCGCCTGGCCATGGCAGAGCCAACACACATATAACCATTCACACTCACACCTAGGGGTAATTTGGAACAGCCAGTGAGCCTACTGTGTATGTTTCTGGACTGTGGGAGGAAACCGGAGTACCCGGAAGAAACCCACACAAGCATGGGGAGAACATGCAAACTCCTCACAGAAACTCCCTGAGCTGGGAATCGAACCCAGGATCTACTTGCTGTGAGGCGATCGTGCTAACCGCTACACCACCGAGCCGCGCAGTCCTTTTAAATATAAATAATTAAATAATATATAAGTGTAATGTGTATAAAGTGTTGATTTTGGTTCTGATGATGGATCATATTAGAAATGAATCACTCAAGTGTTGAAGTGTGTGTGTGTGTGTGTGTGTGAGTTAAGGCGAATGAGTACTGGACTGCCTTGAGGACAGACGCTCAGTACTACATGGACATGATGAACCTGGTGTTTGACCCCTCTGTGGCCGAGTGAGTGACTCCACTCTGTTCACCTTCACCAGGAGTAACACTGGTTTAACTAGTTGAGCAACATGTTAGTTAGTCACCGATACGAGGAGGCCGACTAGTCATTGAGAGTAAATAAAGCAACTCTTTAAAAGCTCTCTGAAAATATTTCAGACAGGATGAAGCAGATCAATCCGTCACCTGCGCAGACTCACAGCCATTCCCACTCGCAGCTGGGGGCAATTTGGAACAATTAGCATAATGTGCATGTCTTTGGACTGTGGGAGGAAACCGGAGTACACAGAGGAAACCCATATAAGAACAGGGAGATATGCAAACTCCACATAGAGGGACTTGAACCCAGTACCTTCTTGCCGTAAGGTGGATGTGTTGCCACTACCCACCATGCTCTCTGGCTGTGATTAAAGAATAGAATAAAGTTTTACCAGCAGTCACAACCTCTCAGATTAAAGCTCTAGCTTGTAGATATAATTACACGACAGGCAGAAAAAGGTCTGAAACACTTATTTTCATTTCAGAAACACTTCAGCAGATTTTCCTCCTTCTCTTTTCGCAGTGAGAACTACAGGATGTACATGGAAATGCTGAGGAACACAAGAGCACATCTGGACGCGATCACGGGCAGACAGCGATAGATCAGACGCATCGGAGTGATCAGACAGTGATGGATGATTCAGTGTTTGATCTGTGCGCTGATTCAGAACCTGATGGCGGAGACGCTCTTGGTGTTGGATATGTTTTTTTTTCTAGCGTAGAACCGCAGAAATGTGTGAAACAGAGGCTCATAATCTCTCTCACTCCTGTTCCATCTCAAAACACACACCTGAGACACACCCTGTGTCCGAAATCACCCACTACTCACTACATAGTGCCCTTTTTAGTAAGTTTGCCATTTTGTCGTGGTGTCCAAATTTATAGTGAGAATTATTATATTATACATTATATTAATATATTATACACTATATACTGCACTGCATTCATTAATGTACCAAACCTAGTAGTGGTTACAACAGCTCGGCAGTCCACTGCAGGGCCAACACACAGACAGTCATTCGTATTCACACCTAGGGGGCATTTTGGAACAGCCACAGTGTAATGTGCATGTCTGTTGGCTGTGGGAGGAAACCCACGCAAGCACGGGGAGAACATGTAAAATCCCCACCGAAACACCCTCGCCGAGGCTGGGACTCGAACCCAGGAACTTCTTGCTGTGAGGCGGTTGTATACTGCCCTCAATGTATCCCATAATGCTTCGTGAAAAGTAGTGTATAACGGATGGTCACTAATGCATATAAAGAGATTTTTTTTACGTAGAGGTAGTGAATGAGTGAGTGATTTCAGACACGGGCAGGTTACCTGATGCAGGTGTGTTTAGGGTTGGAACAGATCACACTGAGGAGTATTACTCGAGATCCTCTGGCTTTTAGATTAGATTACGTTTTTTAAAGAAGAATAAATTCATACCGTCAGCCTGCACTGTGTCTGATGTCTGATGTTTAACACACTGATTCTTCAGGAGTGTGTCGAGGTGCTTTTCAGATCATTGCCACCCACTGTGTTAACGCCAGTAAACAAAAACAGCATCGTTTGTTTACAAAAGACCTTTATACAGGTTTCTAATAATACGTTCTAAACATTGATACTTTTATTTCTTCCATATTTTGGTTTGTATTATTTAATAGTGTATTTTTTATTTTTGTGGGTATTTAATAAACTCAGGTTATGAGAGCTTTGGCTTTCCACACGCCCCTCCCAGGCTCCCCCCGGTGTGTGGAGGCAGATCTGGCTCTGAAGGATGCTGGCCGAGATCCCCTGTGATGGCGAATCGATTCCCAAACGAATCGGTTCTTTTTTTAATGAGAAGGGTGAATCAATTCGTAAAAGAAAACGACACAAAAATGAGATCTGTTGTACCCTATACATGTGTTCACTTCTACATTTTATTTCATATACATTTTCAAATTTATAAATTTATAATTCTCAAAAATTGAAAAAAATATATTTAAGAGCAGATTGTGAAAAAGACTCAGCTACACATGTTGTATAATAATTATAAATACTGAAATCACAAGCTGCCAATTTACAAACATTTACAATATTTCATTATTCACGTCATTTGATTTATTCACACGAATCAAAGGAATCACCTCGCATGTGTCGGTTTGGTAAAAACGCGTTTGTTCAGAAGAATCGACTCAGAAATGACTCGTGCTGGAGATCTCCAACTCCTCCCCGTGCCAAGTGGAACAGACGGAGCGGACCGCAGGGTGAGTACCAACATCCTCATCCCGTCATTTAACCCCTTTATTTATCTCATCGCTGAATGTGTTTATTTCCAAATTAATTCTGCTTCCGGTTTGATATTCTGGGTGAATAATGTCGCGCGCGCTCGCGTCGCATTGCGTTTCGGTAAGTGATGCTCTGTTGTGTTTTTATTTCGTGATGAGCGGTGTGTGTGTGTGTGTGTGTGTGTGTGTGTGTGTGTGTTTATATCTGGTAATTAGTGTGAAATGATGCACTGCGCTCTCGCGCCTTTGTTGATTAAAGATCAAAGCTGTGCGGTGTGGAGGCGCGCGCGCGCTGGCCTTGAGCATCACTTCTAATGAGAGAGAGACGGTACAAAATCAACAGAACACAGGAAGGACACACACTTGTGTGTGTGTGTGTGATGCAGACATCATTTCATGCCTGTATGTTTGTGTTGCTGTTTTTTTTAAACAAACAACCCCCTCCATCCCCCCCAGCAGTCCTCCTTGTGTCCGTAGAGCAGATCAGCGATACTCCGAGTCAATGGCGAACCGAGGGCCGAGTTATGGCCTGAGCCGTGAGGTGCAGGAGAAGATCGAACAGAAATACAACAATGAGCTGGAGGCTCGGCTCGTGGACTGGATCGTGGCTCAGTGTGGAGACGACCTGCAGCGCCCACAGCCTGGCAGACAGAACTTCCAAAAGTGGCTGATGGACGGCACGGTGAGGGAGACGAACCCGGGCAGCCGCGTCAGTGTCAGGCATTTCTGAAGTACAGCAGGGTACCAGTGAGTCACGGAAGGGTAGTTAGCGTAGAGCAGAGCTAAGTTCAGGAACCTTTTTTCCTTTAGTTTTGTTCATGAAGCTTGCGGACACACCCACTCCTGACCAGCTGCTTTTCCGAGTCTTCAGGGCGAACCGGGATCAGGATGAGACCCAGCGCAGGTTTTAGTTATATAGTGGACAAAACCAGGTGATTAGGGGTGGAGCTGTTTGTATCCTGATTATAAACCCGGATGTGTTGATCTCACTCTCTACAGATTCTCTGCCGACTCATTAACAGTCTCTACCCGAGCGACATGCGGCCCATAAAGAAGATTCCTGAAACCGCCATGGCCTTCAAGCAGATGGAGAAAATCTCTCAGTTCCTACAGGCTGCAGAAGCTTATGGTGTTACCAGAGGAGACATTTTCCAGACTGTTGACCTATGGGAAGGTAACACACACACACACACACACACACACACACACACACAGGCCACAGGCGTCTCCTCTGACTGCGTTCTAGTGGTTCTATGATAAAGCCCCTGGGCTCGTTTCTGTGTGAAGTTTGCATGTTCTTCCTGTGCATGTGTGGGGTAGATGGAGGTTGGTTGGTGAAAATGGGTCTTGAAGACCTGCAACGAAGTGAGGGTGATAGTTTTCTTTTTACAGCGTTCTTAGTTTTTGCATATAAATAAAGTCGATACTCTTTCTTCAACCTCCGTAACCCCTTCTGATTTCCTGCCCCAATCCCAGGGGGGTGATTATAGATATTACCCCCTCCTACTTCGAGTATCACCCTTCCAGATGTCCTGTACCTTCCATGCAACTCATCCCTCAACCTTTTTCGCTCATATCCTCACGTTCTGGCTGGGGTTCGAACCAGCAGCCTCCACACCCGGAGGTGTTGCGCAACCACGTGAGCCGCAGGATCTCCTACTCGACAAGCACTTTATAGAACTTTTTACTTTAATATTCTGAATCCTGAACCACAGTTTAATAAAAGAGCAAAGATGAAGACTTGACCCGATGAGGTCATGGTTCAGAGTCCACGACATTAACCACTGCACCGTGGCTGGACGAGGGTGTGGTCGGGCTTATTGGACCTTTGGCTTTATAAATAGACGTCGATGCGCATCAAACGTTGAGGACGTTCCGGGGAGTGTCTCTGTAAGGACTTGAGCCGATGATGTCATGTATCACAGACCATGATACTAACCGCTGCGCCATAACTGACACATTATGGTCCGGTGCTGAGGTGCACAAACAACAAGCGCAGAATTCACAGAAAACATAAACCAACTGACGGCAGGAAACTACTAACCCCACTGTTCAGTCCCCGCTAGAAATCCGCATGATAATATTTCCAGCCTTGTGCTTTTTATGGTCATTTATGTTAAAATAAGCGTCTGTAAAATATATTACACACTAATTATACTGTAAGGATGAACAACACGGCTACTCTTTAGTAAAGCACACATTTAGGCCTTTGCTTCATTCCATTTTATTTTATACACAGAACTCCTGACATAAAGGACTTATGGCTGCTCGGGTTTGACCTAACAACACATGATACTCTCACTGCATCACTAAGAGACCCGTGTGGCCATCGCACAACACACATTTAGCTTAGCTTACTAGCAGGTTTCTGTTTATAATGTTATTTTATATTTATATGATTATATTATTATTTTTATTATTAGGGCAGAAAGGCGTGCAGAGCCACATAGACCTTCAGCACTCATATCACTAAGTCCTGGCTTCAGCAGGAGCTTGAACCTACACCCTCCTGATTCTCAGGCTCTGAGCTCATGCCATAGAGTTACAGGATCCTACACGCGCTGCCCACACTTTCTTACTCTTCCTCTCCTTTTTAATGATTTTAATCCACAGAAACCCCAAGATTCATTCATAATTCTTCAGGAAGCGTTTTATCCTGAAGGTCCTGATGGATCTGGAACGATTCTTAAAGTTATAAATGTTTATTCTTTAATCCTCAGTTACGTTAAACTCACATTTAAAATCGAATTTTATTTTATTCTTGAAGCTGAATTGATTTAAATCATGCTGCAGTGAAAACACGCTGGTCTTCAGTCAGCAGCTTTATTCTCGTGTGTGTTTTTGTGTGTGTGTGTGTGTGTGTGTGTGTGTGTGTGTGAGAGAGAGAGAGAGAGAGAGAAAGTGAGTGAAATGCAGTGTGGATAATCAGTTGTTTGTGTGTGTGTGTGTGTGTGTCACAGGGAAGGACATGGCTGCTGTCCAGAGGACACTCATGGCTCTAGGAAGTGAAGCTCTCACCAAAGATGATGGTCATTACCATGGCAACAAGGACTGGTTCCACAGGTGTTTCCCATAATGCAATGCTATCATAGTCCTCCTAATGTAATGTTGATAACTGACCATGAGATGTAAACAAACGTCAAGTAACAGATAAAAACCGACTGAGTATTTTTTACACCCTTATTCAGTTTAATGAATTATTTTGTAGTGATGTGAAAGCTTATTAAATGCACTTGTTCAATCCCATAATGCAATGCTCAACAGAATTTAATGTCCAAATGATTCAACATGGAGACAGAAGACCCATAATGCAACACTGCTGTTTTTACTGACAAGGAAATATTAGCCATTGTGTTTCTACTCTCTTATCTGTGTGTGTGTGTGTGTGTGTGTAGGAAAGCTAAAGGCCACAAGAGGGATTTCTCGGAGGAGCAGCTGCGTCAGGGTCGCGCTCTGATTGGCCTGCAGATGGGCAGTAACCGCGGTGCATCTCAGTCAGGTATGACTGGCTACGGCACACCACGGCAGATAATGCGCCACGACTCGCCTCGCCGCAACGGAGAACAAAGCTCCCCCTAAACCCCCTCACAATGGTACAACCCAAAACCCCAAATCAGATCCAGAGCTCTTCCTTTAAAATCACATTCATTATTTTCATCACAGATTCCCTTCCATTCTCCCCAATTATTTATTTTATTGACAGAATCAGAAATAACTCGCTGTTTAACATCATATTATTGTGAGATTAAAACACGAACACGTGCTTTTAGTTCATCACAAGGTTTAAAAAAAAAAGCCATTTGTTTAAAACTGACAGGAAATAAAACGCTGTGTTTTAATAAACAGCAGAATGAGGCAGATACTATGATGTGTACAACAGCTGAGTTGCTTAGTAACTCGCTAATTAGCTAAATCTGTTCACATGCTAGTCACTCACCTGCTCTATAGCACGTTGGTTATTTTTCCGTATTTACCCAAGCCCTTGTTTTTCCCGTCTTCAGAGAACAATAAGGATTTTGTTAGCAATAAAAGAAAAAAAAGAAAAAAGAAAAATAAAAAAAAAATAATGACAGAAACGATTTTACAAACCGCACGTGTGCATGTGCACATGGACAAATAAAACTAAAATAAATTTACCACAAAACAGGGATGAAAACATGGGAGGGGAAAAGAATTTAAAAGAATAAATGTACATCTGATACGTGTATATGTCTGGCCCCAGCATGGCCTCTTCGCTAAAAGATCTCTCTTTTTTTAAATCTAAAACTCAGGGGAATGAACGACCTACAGACAAAAAAAAAAAAAGACTAATCAGACTCACTTTAGCTCACATGCTACAAAGGAAGCCGTTAGCTTAGCAATGTGTACCGTATTATTCACGGAATAAATTCCATAGAGTAAGAGTCCTGATCTGGAATTAGCATGAAGATTTCTGGATTAGCTCTCGGAGAAACACCAAACAGCGTCAGGCGTAAGAAGTGTATCGTCCTGAAAGTTCTCCGATCTCAAAATAATAAGAATAAAAACAAAAGAAAGCGTTAAGTTCAGTCATGAGAAAAAAACATTCCTCTACAAAATATCAGAAAGTGTTTACGTAGATAAATTCAGCAAAGTAATGTTTGGCTGGCTAGCAAAACTCACTACAGGATTTAGTTGCTAAATTTACAAGAGATTACTAACACGCTAGCTAAAGTTAGCATGAGATTATTGACATAAAATTATACAACATGCTACCTAAAGTTACCACCGGCTTCATGCTAACTGGGTAAATTACCAGTAGGATTATTGCCAACAACAAGCTAATCTTACCACAACTAGTTATTAGCAGCTGTGTAGCTAACTTGTAGCTAAATTTACCACAAATATTTATGCTAGCTAGCTATAATAACCTCAAATAATTACTATTAGCTCTCTAAATGTTCCACGGGAAGTTTGCTAAAGTTATCACAATTCTAGTTGGATGAAGATTTTTGCTACGTAATGATGTGTTAATTAACATCATCAGAAAATGTTACCACATGGTTTTTCTGTAATATTTCATAAGTACCCGCGAATAAAAACGCTCCTCAGTACGTAGCCTTGATGTAGAATATTTAAGGCTAAAAGTTCATCATTCCCGGACAGTATTATTGATGTGTGTGTTGAGAGATTTTTATTTTTATTTCCATACGAAACTGAACAGTGTTTTAAACGTGTGGCTTCACTGAGAGTGTAAAAGCCACGATGTTTTACTTCATTCCTCGATAGAAGCCATATGAAGCCGTTGCACTCTGGAGCCGTGTTTTATTACAAACAGTATAATTAATATAATGATCGCCATCTTTACATTTCTTTCTCAGACAGATTGTATTGTCATGCGTATATACTGTATATCTCTTCATTTAGACTAAATCCAAATACTAAACGTCTTAATGGTGTCATTTGTGTCTTTAAATTGTTTATGTACTAAAAAGCTACCACAGGATTCTACTACTAGCTAGTTAACACTATGGTGGGATTTTCTTGCTAGCTAGCGTTACTACAAGATTTAACTGCTGGCTACAAAAATAGAAGTTAAATCTATAATCCGTAGGTTATCTTTGTGTACGTCTCCGAGGTCGACCTCATACAGAGAACTCAACAACACCGTTATTTTCTCTTTATGAAAGAGTGACACATCAAACGTGTTTATGAAGCTTGGAATCGCTAACGATCCTTTCTCTACCCGTTTAGTGCAGTTTAGTTTATTTCTCTATTAATATGATGTGAAAGAAGGGCGGCACGGTGGCATAGTGGTTAACACGACCGCCTCACAGCATGTGGAGTTTGCATGTTCTTCCCATGCTTGCGTGGGTTTCCTCCAAGTACTCCGGTTTCCTCCCACAGTCCAAGCTGTTCCAAATTGCCTGTAGGTGTGTGTTGCCCTGCGATAGACTGGTGAGCTGGACAGGGTGTACCCTGCCTTTACCCAGAGTCGGCTGAGATAGGCTTCAGCCTCCCTGTGACCCTAATAGGATTAAGTGTTTCAGCAAATGAATGAATGATGTGATAGAAGTTTAGTGTGTCTTACGTGGATACATCGCACACTTGGAGGAAGGGGCGGAGCTTTAATAAATATTTACATTTTTATTCGAAGTTAGTGCCTGATTTGAGGCGTAACCGCACTGTAAACATACATCCGTTACAGCGAGCCTTCATAAGGATCTGATTTTTTAAGGAAGAAGCTCACGAATATTTGAGACACGATTAAAAACATTAGAATGTGAAAACTATCCAAAGAACATTCACCAAACCCCTAAACAACGTTACAGAAGAAAGTGTGATTTCAGCCTCTACACCACCACCACCTTCATCACCAGCACCACCATTATCACCACCTTCATCACCACCTTCATCACCACCACCATCACCAGCACCACCAGTCGTTAGTGAACCTGTTCGATGTCTGGAACCTTTCCAACATTCCAGAAGAGATTGTTATGATGTCACAGTGACGAACGTGTCTGAGGTAGTGAGACAGGATTGACGTCTCACTCAGTGTTCCCTACACTCAGAACTCAAGTGCACTACGTAGTGCGGTGTAGGGAACCGAGTGAGTAAAGGAGTGAGTGCAGGCCGGTTCTGTCACGATCGGGGATAATAATCGAGTCAGTTATAAACACTTAAATGTAACTGCAGTCGTGATGTCTACGTTCTGAACTTATAAATAGAAATGTTATGTTTGTAATTTATAGGAAATGCATTTAAACACATACAGGAGATACAGATATATTCTGTGGACGTCTTTAAAATGTATAACGCTAGCCTCACACAGGGCGGTCCTGGCGGTGGTGTTGGACCCCAGTGACATCATCTTGACACTGTGATGATGTTCCCCATCGACCGGCACTGACCGCCATTAGAACATGAGATTTTAAAAATGTTTGAAATTTTACGGAGGTTCGCAAAACTGCGTATCGGCGTCTCGCTGCCTCGTTGTCACCTCATATTTTGGCGGTTCCACCACCTTCAGGACCGCCCCTCGCTTAACTGAGAGAAAATATAATGTAATTGTACACAAATCTATACATACACTATCAGGTGTTGTTCATCTGCTCTTGATTTTTATCCTCATAGTTCCACATCCCGTCGTTTCCTCAGATTCAGATCAGTGTATTTAAGTTTCAGCACCAAACCACGTATTTATCTTTTTACACGGTTGGTTTTTATTTGTTTCTATAAACAGTATTTAAAATGTAAAATGTGATGAAATATTATATATATATTATAACTGTGGGGTTTTAAAAAACAGCGTTGAATGTTGTTGCAGTGGCTACGTGCTGATTTTTTACGATTCTGTTTGTGTTGTAAAATCTGTTCAAGTAAAAATGCACCAGTCCCTCAGCGGATCGAAAAATCCTCCAAAATCCAAAGTGACTGAGTTTCCGTCTCATACGGGACGATATCGATATTAATAAGATAAGATCTGTGCATCGTCTGATGAATGCTATCAAATTTAAAATACAGTTGCTTGTGTTAGGAAAAAACCCAACACTCACCGTTGCTTCTGATGACTGTACGGGATTCAGTGCTCTGTGAAAAATGTCAATAAATCCGTTTTAATTCCTATCGCTGTCCTGTTTTCATACAGCTCTGTACTCAAGGTGGCGCTGTTCAACAAATCATTCATTCACCAAACTGCTTCATCTTACTAGTGTCACGGGGAGCTGAGGCCTATCTCAGCCAACCTGTCCATCACAGGGCCAACACACACAAAAGCATTCACACTGAGGGGCATGTGGCTGTCTATGGATGGTGGGAGGAAACCAGAGTACCTGGAGGAACTGTTCCAAATTGCCCCAGATGTGAATGTTGGCTGAGACATGATGCAGCCTCCCCACGACGAAGCAGTTCAGCGAATGAATGAAGGTAAAAATGAAGGTATTCGAGAGTTCTGAAGTGAATAAAGGGGAAATATAAGAAGCATTTGTTCAAACCAGAGTTTGTTTATTTGTTAAGAAGCTACAATGACTGTAAACCCCTAATTCCATTCTCTCTCTCTCTCTCTCTCTCTCTCTCACACACACACACACCTGAAACACTTTAGAAGCTTCTAGGACCTCTCTCTCTCTCGCTCTCTCTGGATTTTTCAAATAAAACAAAAACTTTATGTAACAAAACCGACGGAAACACGGAGGAGGCTGGAATGTTTTCCTAATTTTTGTTTTTACACCAACAAAAAAATATCAATAATGATGGACTGAGGTGAAATCGGCGATCTAGTCTGATCTCCACGGCTCACTCGTTCATCCTTCCGTCTGTTCCTCCTCCTCCTCCTCCTCCTCCACCACCACCTCTCCACGCTTCTTCTGCAAATCACGAAAAGAGAAACGGTGAAAGGTGAAGCTGCGGTTCAGTGGGCCAGCATGACTCTGCGGTGTGATGATGGAGTTCCTCACCTTCAGCAGGTTGTAATGCTCCAGGCTGCTGCAGTGCTCCGATTTGGCTTTTTTCTCGTCCGTGTAGAAAACGTTACAGAGTTTGCAGAAGAAGCCGCTCTTGGGGACGACGTAGTTCATACCTGAGCGACACCGACAGCGGATCAGCCCTGACACCATCACGGTTTACAGCTAAAGTTCCTTTTAATACATACGATTTATAATAGACCCCCAGTGATGAACTCCATTCCCCAACGTTCCTTATTAAATCTATCACACGCCTTAAAGTAAGTGACCATCACACTCCACATTCAAATACATTCATCCTCTAACTGTCGCCCTTAAAGTCAGAAGCCTGCAGTTATCCACAATGTGTCTGTTCACTAGAACACCGACTGCACCGCAGACCTCCAGCATCCCCACATTACCCCCCACCCGACCTCGTCACTCGGTGTACAGGGTCGCTCTCTTACCCACGGGGTTGTCGGGTTGGTAGGGTCCCAGAGGGGTCTGGTCTTTCTCCTCTTCTTCTGAATCTGCAGGATCTCCACACACACCTTCAGAGCTGGAAACGGGGCTGTGGCGGTCCTACACACACACACACACCCCATTAGTTACACTCCAAAGCCTTAGAGAATGATCTTCATTAAAGAACAGTGTAAGAAGATTTGCATATTAATGACATCATCGTTACCTCCGCACTGTTTCTAGACGTCTGGCCGTTCTCTCTCCTGTCCTCTAATTTTCTCGCCAGCTTTGGTTCGTACCAGCTCTCAAACTTATACCCTGGAGTCCTGAAACACACACACACACACACGAGCTCACCAAGAGAAAAATTTACACAGGCACAGGTTCGGGTGTGGGTCGGGGCTCGTACAGTGAGGTGATGAAGGGTTGAGGAAGGCGGTACTAATAATGACATTAATCCATAAATACACAGATAAACATTTTTTAAAACTCACCACGGAATCAGAGAGTCTCCCTTCCTGCACTTAGTGATCTTCAGAGGAGTTCCGTAGAATTTAAGAGGCCAGGCTAAGTACCTCTGGATCATTTTCTCAGCTGCTTCTACTGTCTCCATTTGGATATAACACTGAGAGAGAGAGAGAGATTATTATTATTATTATTATTATTATTACTACCTCTGCCAGGACATTATGGTTTCACTTGTGTTAGTTTGTGCGCGATATAGCTCAAAAAGTTATGTACGGATTTGGATAATTTTTTGTTCTGTTCTAGAGTATGGTGTGGTACAAGTAACTAACCCTTACATTTTGGAGGTGATCTGTGAGCGAGATCATGTAAAAATAAATAAATAAATAAATAAATAAATCATCCAGAAAAATCCCTATTGTGTACAATGAAGCAGAATGTTCATCAGATGTCCACCAGGGGGAGACATTTCATTATAACTGTGCCAAGTTATAAACACCTGCAGGCGTTGGTAGAGTTCTCTGGTTAATCAATGCACTTTTCACCAAAATCCATTTTTGCCTGGCGGGGGGACTCATTCTATGAGTTACCCTCTGATTATTATTATTATTATTAATATTATTGTAAAATTCTTTTTGCCTTTTTATGGAATAAATCATATGAAGCCTCAGTTATAAGTATAATACAGACACAGACATGTTCCTGTTACACACTGGATTTGGATTTCAGGAGCTGCACTGCTTGCGTGTGTGTGTGTGTGTGTGTGTGACATACCGTTCCATACACCCTGTTAAAGCAATAGGCAGTGATTTTCCCAAAAGGCCGTGCGAGTCTGAGGAGAGATTTGTCTGAATACTTGAAACGTGGAAGCATGCTGATAAACAACGTCCTCCCGCTGGGTCCCTACACACACACACACACACACACACACACACACACACACACACAGCACTCCATACATGATATAAAGTGTATAAATGACTGATGGAGTGTGTGATAATGGTGAAGTGGATCCGTGTTCACACCTCTATGGTGTTGAAGGTGAGAGAGAGCCTCACGCTGACGGATCTCCCACACAGCTTCGACCTCTTCCCCTTCTTATAGTACCTGACCATCTCCTGAGCTTTCTCCACCGATTCCATTTCAATCAGAGCCTGAGGAGGACACACACACACACACGGCTAAAATCAGGAGGACATGATCTGAGTGGTAGTGAAGAAATCCTCCACATCAACATGCTCAGGTGTGTGAGGTCACATGATCTGTTCATCAAGATCACATGTTTGGGTTTTATACTGCGAGGAACAGTGTTCTTATTTCTAAGACTTAAATTTTACACACACACACACACACACACACACACACACACACACACACACACACACACACACACACACACACACAC
>JBCNYH010000005.1:12526527-12537054 GCA_039654325.1 Tandanus tandanus
CCACACCTTAACTGTGACTGAAAGCCACGCCCTCCTCGCGGAGAGAAACACAGGCCACACCTTAACTGTGACTGAAATGGAGGCCTCCTTGGTGTGAGAAACACAGGACACGCCTCCCTCATTGACCAGGCCACGCCTCTTTGTTATTAGTTAGCGTTTCAGAACAAACCTGTTCCTCCACGTCCTCCTCAGATCCTCGCTCTCCTTTATTCTCCTCTTTTTCCTCCTGAGCCGGTTCCTCTTTCTCCTCCTTCTTCTCCTCAGCATCAACCTGTTCCACTCCATCCTTCTCCGCCTCCTCCTCCTCCTCTTGTACACCTTCAGTTTCCATGGCAATGTCCTCCTCTCCATCTTGGGGCACCAGGCCGTGTTCGTCCTCCACTCGAATCTCTTCCTCGTTGGCCGCCTCTTCTTCCTCCTTCTTATTCTCCGTCTCCTCGCCTTCTTTCTTCTCTCCCTCTTTCTCCCTCTCCTCTTTCTTCTTCTCGTCCGTCTTCTCCTTGTCCTTGCTGCTGGACTGAGATGCGCTCTTGGAGGAAGATGACTCACTTTTCTGTCTGCTGCTGCTGCTGCTGTGGCCCTTGGCGGAGTCGGACTTTTTGGATGAGGAGCGCTCGGCGCTGCCCTCTCTGGAATCCATTCACACAAAACAATTACAGCCGATAAATAAATCTGAGAAATAAACCTGCTGTACATGATGCGTCCACTAGAGGGAGTCACTACACTCTCATGTGAGTTTGTCAGGTCCCTTGTGTTATTACACACACATCCGAATCGCACCTTTATGCTAAACTAACGCACTCTTCAGGCTGTACTGGCATCTAATAAAGCCTCGGAACCCTGTGTATCAGTTACAGCGGAACCGCGCGGTTACCGTAAGTTTGCGCGGGAGGACATGGACACTTTGATGCTCTTGTCTTGAATCCTCAGTGGGTTGGAGTGATAGTACTTCACCATGATGTCTGCGTCACGCCAATCTGCCATCTCAATCAGAGCCTAATACACACACACACACACACACACACAGAAAATCACAGCTTGAATCAAGTCAAGATTAGGCTTAAGACCTCCACAATCCATAAAACAGGCTGAAAATAAAGCTTGAAATGTGTGGAGTCTGTACCTTGTCTTCGGTGAATTTGGAACAGCGCACGTCCCCGAATAAAGCTGCCAGGTCCAGCACCTTTACCTCGGCCTCTTTCCCCGGAGGTAGACGCGAGAAACACACCACTGTCTGAGGGGACGACTTGGAGCGCTTCGACGTCGGCTCATAGGCTTCTGGAGGCTGTTGAGCACACACACGCACACACACACACACAGGGTTCCGATCAGCAATTATTTAAAAATGATCACTCGAGAGGCGGGGCTGGGGGAGATAGGGACCACCCACCTCCGATGAGATTTTTAAATAGAAATGTTATGATGTCGAGAAATACCAAACAGAAGACTCTACATCAGCTCGAGCGGCGTCAGGTTCACAATATTTTTTAAACCAGTAGGTGGCGCTTTGAGCCCATTTTAACCCACACGGTCCTTTTTTTTTAAATAGAAACAGTAATTTAGTCGACAGTTACAGCATCACTGGGTTTCATCACACTACACTCACATCACTCAGTCTATACACACCCACATATCCACCTGGTTATTTTTATTATTTTTATTTCTGTACATTTTCCCTCCTCACAATTTTTACTTTGTCATGTGAGAAGAAACTGAAACGGGGTGTTTGCGTCTGATGTTGATGATAATGTTTGGAGTAATGAAGGTATAATGTGCGTACGTGAATAACCTCGACGGTGGGAGATAAACACAGACTGATGCGTTGACCCTTAATGAAGGCGGGTTTCGTCTGATAGTGAGTGACCATGTCTTTCGCCTCCGTGTGAGAGCTGAACTCCAGAAACCCCTGAAACACAGGAACAGATTCCATTATTACAGCACAGAGGAAAGAGGAACGACACGCCGACACAAACGCCTTGAGAAGTGTTCCGAATGAATTGTGTTTTTACCTTAAAAGGGAAGATGAGATGCTTCACGATGGTTCCGAACGGCTTTCCCAGGGCTAACATATCCGCCACCGCCATGCTGCCCATCGGATATTTGGCAACGACCACCTTTGTGAAGGGCTGAAATTCATCATCACCGAGCAGAGAGTCAGTTACAGAGCAGCAGCTTCAAAAATATACAGAAATAAATCAGATATAATGAATAATAACAAACAATAATCACACAACACCCAAGTACCTTCGGAGGGTGAAAAAAACGTTCAGAAGATGAGGACACGTCTCCTACACACACACACACACACACACACACACACACACACACACACACACACACACACACACACACACTACACGTTAACATCAGACACATTTTTGTTCAGGAAAAAATAAAAGGACGTTTAAAAGAAAGAAAAGCAACAATCTACACACATCAAATAAAATAAATAAATAAATAAAACAAGATAAAGAGAGAGAAATAAATAAAGACATTTTTAAAGAAGGGCAAAGACAAGATAAAAGGAAATAAAGAAAAAAGATAAGTGTAAAAAAAGAATGAAATAAATAAAGAAGTGCAGGAGAGAAGAGAGAAAAAAACAAAGATAAAAAATAAAAAGAAAGAAAAAGGAAAAGAAAGGAGGGATAATAATCCGAGGTGATTTTTATTCATTTTAAAAATTTTAATAAAATTTAAATTCTTTATAAAAATGTTTTTACGATGATAAAATGTTCTGGAGATTTCGGGGTGGTACCTGCGCTCCGTTCTGAACTGTAGGACCGTTTACTGGGTGCAGACGAGCGAGAACCTCGACGAGACGAATCGTCTGATCCGGACCTGCAGAAACACGGCATTGTGGGAAATTTCATCCACATGCTAGCGCTTTGTGCTAACGTTCTACTGTACTGTATATAAAACATTTATTAGGAAGAATAATGTAATAAAATAAAGGTTCTTATTCAGTACAGGTGAGCACAGGGGTTAAAGGTTACAGGTGTAACCCCTGAAAGCTCTGTGATGGAGAGCAGCACTCAAACTTACAGCAGCATGAAATCTCTCCGCTGTTTAGTGTGGCGGATTCCCCGGATGTGACTGAGCCATGCCTGAAGATCACACACACACACACGTAACACAGACTTGGTTGATTTACTGCTAAAATATAAATATTATGTAATTCTTGGTGAACCGCTGCGGTGTAAGAGGAATAAAACACATGCGGATGCAGTGTAAAGTTTTTAAAACGGTACACATATAAGGCGGGCGCGACATGGTAGCATAGCGGTTAGCACGTCCGTCTCACAGCAAGAAGGTCCTGGGTTCGAGTCCCAGTCTCAGCGAGGGCGCTTCTGTGTGGAGATTGCATTCTTACGATGATGTTGTTCTAACTGCAGACGCGCAATTAAATAAAACGTCTACGTCCTGCTGACATCATCATAAAGCGCGATCAGGAAATCCTTCATGCAGAAAACACAAACTCTCTTCGAGCCGAGCGTGAGGTCATAAGGGGGATTTTTCACTGCTTGTTAGTGAGTGATGTTTACGTTTACGACGCGGCCTTGTTTGTAGCCGTCTCACAACTGTGCTGCCCCCTGCTGGTGGATTTTAGATGCACAACAGAACAGAAATTTCATTTAAATAAATCTCACGCGGACACCGTTGTCACGTCTGTTGTGCTGGTAATGATTCGATCTTAACTCATCGCCAACTCAATGTTTTTATATGACGTGCGATTTTTGGTCCAGAACCACAAAATACTGCCATTTAAAGCAGCCGGTTAACGTTTCAATTTCATTCTCCCTGTTTTTACCTTTCAGTGCAGAACTAAACCACGTCTCAGTAAAAGATAAAAGTGACAGTAACGCAGGACAGCAAAGCGTGACAGTAACATGACGGGTGTGACGGGTCACTGAATGTTCGCCTTAGTGTGAGATTATAATGTTAATAAGTTAACAAACTCTGATGTTTTAGACCTTTTACCTTGGCGCTGTTGCTCTCGGTGTTACAGAGAGTACAGAAGTGCGGGAAAACCGTCGGTTTGTCATCGAACTCGCTTTCCTCTGGCGTCACTCCTTCTCCGCTCTGTCTCTCATGAGAGGACTTCCTGGACCTGGAGTCCTTCTTTCCTCCTGCACTCGCTCGCTCCATCTTCTTGTGGCCGTCCCCCTTCCCGGCATGCTCATGGTCGTGACGTGACGAACTCGAGGGCGAAGGGCTTTCGCATTTCTCTTTACCCTTTTCTGCGGTTTCCGTATCTTGATTAGCCTGTTGAGGCTCTGGCTCTGGCTCTGGCTTGTCGCTGCAGTCGGCGTCAGTAGGGGTAGCGGCGGCCTTTTCAGCCCGCTTGGCTTTGAGCTGCATGATGAGATACGGTAACGTTTCCACGCTGATCTCGCTCTCTGGGATCTGAGCCAACGCCTCGACGTCCTCCGAGCTCAGACCCAGAGCCGAGTACACGTTCTGAGCGTTTATGGGCGACGCGTCCCCCGCTTTGTCCGAAGACTCCATCTTCAAATCAGGACCCTGGAGTGGAGAGGAAATCCTCTCGCGGTTTTACACTGTAGAAGAAAGGCCTACAGAACGTAAACCATGTTAGAATGTAAACCACGTTAACCTGCAAGGTGATTATGTTAAACTTGCAGATGAACTCAGTAAATGATTAAATGAGGATTTAATGTGAAACATGACGATATGATGCAGTAAGAATAATTATAGGGTGGTTGAAATGTTTGGAAGAAGCATAAACGCAGATCAACTTTCACTGAGCATCAGAAAAATGGGACAAGGTCACGTAGAGAGAGGAGGTCTTACATGTAAATAAACAATACATTAATAAACAGATATCAATACAGACGACAGATCTGGATATTAATGTGACCAAGACGGGAAGAAGTGCTTATGAAGATAAACAATATTTATTACATAGAAACAATTATAGTACTATCTGTACAAAACCAATGAATCTTACAATAAGATTAAACAACAACAACAACAACAACAACAACAACAACAACAACCACCCCAATGATCAATCCATGAGGTTATATACCGAAACGAAAACTGAACAAAGGATTGAGAATTTAATGTTTGGAAACTAAAACACCTAAAATTCCAATAATAACAAATTATTAATATTTTTGACAGTGCACGTGCTAATTTGGGTCACATGGGGAGTTTATACACACACACACACACACACACCTCACTACTGAGAAATTTATACTTAATAAAAAATAATCTGCATTATGCATATTTTAATTGTTAAATATTAACAGTTTTAATAGTTTTAATTTGTAAACACTCGGGCGGTGTACTAGCCAGCTAGCTGCTAAGCTAAATGTTTGTTGTATTTCCATATTTCATATTCATTTTCGTTCTCTTTTTAATCATCAACAGTGCAGTTTTAGCGCCGTTTGGATAACTCCATGAATTATTGTTTTTAATTGTTATTTCTTCAATGTAAAGGAAACTAAACAGCTAGCGTTAGCTACCAGGGAGCATAAAAAACTAGCACATGAGCAAACGTAGCCAGATTCACTTCCTATTGGATATCTAGTGCCCTCGGTAGGGTTCAGGACGCCATTACTTCACACGGTGTGTAGTGCTCATGTGCAGGGGGTAGCGACCGGTTTGGAATTCCGTCACACATTGTTCCACTACCAGCCAAAAAATAACCATTATCATTTAATATATATATACACATTTATAAATCAGCAATAAATACCACCGTGAAAAGGGGTCGTCGTTCTGTCTTATTTTAAAACAAACTGCATGTTACGGGATTATTTGCAGCGCTAACGTTATCTATCCTATGCTAAGCTAAGCTAAGCTAAGCTAGCTGCTATACAACGCATTAGCATACTGGCCATTTTGGAAACAGAGAAGTAGCTGCTTTTACGCAGGCGTTAAAACACATACATTCAAAATTAATAATGAATTAACATAAATACCGAAATGTATTTGATGAATTCCTCTTTTACTTCGATGCACGAAAGTACTCGGCTAATATCCACGCAGCTGGAATCTTCACTTCGCCATGTTTTTGTGCTCAGTGGGCCGGACTGCTTTCACACGGCTGGGCTGATCTACACCGCGCTCTCGGTACTGGCGATAAAATACCGCTGTCGATATCGAGGCCATAAAATAAGGCACAGGAAAAACAGAAGACAACCAACCGAAAGTTAAGAGATGATACTCAAAGTAACATAAATCTGAAAGCTGGTTCCGTTTATTACATTTATCCTTTATAGGTCACAGCTATAGCTAATCCCAGCTGACACCGGGCAGGAGGTGGGGTACAGCCTGAGTCACCGCACCGATCTACTGCGGGGCTTCACTCTCACACCTCCGCAGACTCGCCAGTCGCCTTTGGACTGTGAGAGGAAACCCACACAGACACAAGAACATGCACACTCTACACAGGAAGGTCACACGCACAGGGATATGTTCATAATTAAGTGGCTGCCAAGTGAATGTGAAATGAGTTCCATCGTTGCATTAAATTAATTTTACAGCCAATGTGATGCAGCTCCCTGGTGGAGAAAGAGTCGAGGATCCTCAACAGATACTTAAAATAATTTAAATAGATTTTTCGACACGACCCTGTAACCCGTTTTAAACCCATTCCACATACAAGTTATTTGTGTAAATTTTTTGGTTGACATTTTAGTTGCTGCTGCTACAGCCACCAGAATCCCCCGCAGCAGCCCCCCTCCATGAACCCCCCCTCCATGGACCAAGTGAGCCATGAACCTGCTTGCTTCAGTTTGATATTGTGCTTAATTGCCACTCAGAATTATATTGCAATGTAGCTCATTATTTTTAGTAGTAATAATAATAAGAGCTACTACTACATAGTTTGTAACTGTTAATAACAGAGTTGGAAGGCAAAAACAGGAGGAAAAATATGAATTTTATTGCACTTACAATAAAACAATATTATAATATATGACCTTAAATTATTAAAACACAGGAAAGCATTTCCTGAAAGAACGAAAAAAAAAGGAAATTAACTTAAACCTGCTTTTAGCTTTCTCTGAAACACATTAATATATTTACACATTCTCATAAGCAAAATACCTTCAACAAAAACAGATGGGAAAAATAATACAATCTGGTCATATTAGTTTATTATATTAATACTGATATTCAGTATTTAAGTCAGCATTTCAACAGCTGCAATATTAAATTACCAAACAGAATAAAGCACAGAAAATACATAAATAAAATATAATAATAAGATGTGTATGTGTAAAGGTGTATAAAGGATTTTTAAGATGATTACGTCATTACAATGTTTTTTGTCTGTCTTGTAAAAGTAATTTTACACATCTGGAACCTCAGGCAGAGATGAAGGTAAACTTTAGAATTTGGTTTCTTGTAGAAAGACTGCATCTTTCTTCACTTCCTCCATCTGGGAGCAGATAGTCTTCGGTTCAAAGTCATGAGAGGATTCGTCTCGGTTCTTCTGAACGCTGTGCCAGACTCCGTAGCAGAAATAGATCAGCAGTCCTGAGGAGCAGATGAATTCAGGTTTAGTTGGTTAAGAATACAAAAAGAAAAGTGATCATAGATACGAAACCATATGATGTATTAGGATACATGATACAACATGAAGGCACGATAATACATTTTATGATATGTTTAGGTACAATACGATATAACAAGATACGATACGATGTAATCAGATAATATACGATATGAAAAGTTTAGATACGATACACTATATACAATAAGATTTTTAACTAAAATTTTGATGTCAAAGAGAAACTAGGTAGGAAATAATGCAGGTAACAAATAAAATTGTAAGTCAGTTGGCTTTGTTTGTGGAAGTTTATCAGATTTTGATCAATCTTGGTGGTCACAGGATATTTTAAAAAACTATCGCAGTTTGGTGTAAAAATTACGACTCTGGCAACCCGGCCATGAACTTGTTGCAGCTTATTTTTTAACCACTAGTTGCAATAATAACTCTATATCTGGCAAGTAAAGGCCTTTAAAAATTGTTGGCCACTCAGTAAATGTAATTAATTAATTCATTAATTTGTCAAACTACTCAATCCTACTAGAGTCACGGGGAGGCTGGAGCCTATCACAACCGACTCTGGGCGAAGGCAGGGTACACCCTGAACAGCTCGCCAAACCAGTGCAGGGCAACACACACACAACCATTCACACTCACTCACACTCACACCTAGGGGCAATTTGGAACAGCCAATAATCCTAGTGTGCATGTCTTTGGACTGTGGGAGGAAACCGGAGTAACCGGAGAAAACCCACACAGGCACGGGGAGAACATGCAAACTCCACACAGAAACGCCCTCTCCGACCCGGGACTCAAACCCAGGACCTTCTTGCTGTGAGGTGGATGAGCTAACCACTTTGCCACCATGTCAGCCAATTAGTATTTCAGGAAAATTTAAATTGTATGAATTTATGAATTTCGTCTTACCTACTGCCATCCACACAGCGTACCGGATCCACGTCTCTCCTCCCAGCTGAACCATCAGATAAACATTAACAAAAGTGCTGAGGATGGGAAGCACCGGCACGAGAGGAACCTGCAGCCAGGAAATTTGAACTTTTATCTTCTACAGAAATTCAACATAAAATGTGATGAAGTTTGAAGGAGTCTCACCATGAAGGCGGCTCTGGTGCTGCTCTGCGGTTGTCTCCAGATGATGATGATGGCAGTAAATAAAAACAACACGAGTACGCAGATAATCAGAATCATCCACCACGTCTCCACCAGGCCTGACTCCACCCCCTTCGTCAGAGTCACACTCAGAGCTATGGTCAACACGACTGAAACACACACACACACACACACACACACACACAGACCACGTCACAAGGAGAATCGCTAATGAAGCTCAAGATTCATTCATTTTCTGAACCGCTTAATCATTATTAGGGTCGCGGGGAGGCTGGCGTCCATCTCAGCCGACCCTGGGCGAGGGCGGGGTTCACCCTGAATAGTTCGCCAGTCCATCGCAGGGCGAGAGGTTGGATGTCCTAATGCTAATATGCACTTCAACATATTTAAATAAATTAGCACATTTTGGTAATGCTAAGAACAGACATGTTAAACACATTATTGCCTTAGCTACAGAGAAAATGTATTTTCTTTCACAGTTACCACATTAGCTTGAATGTTTTAAAAACAATCTAGCAACAACAAAATACAATATGAGGTGGGTTTAATGATCATTTCGAACTACGTTTTGTTTGGAGCCGTTTTATGTCACTACTGATGTAAGAGATTCACTGGAAGCTATAGACGTTCAGTTTAAGCGGTTGATGCTAAAGTGTAATTGTAGTCACATTGGTTCTTTTTATTTGCCATTTCTTAACATATCTGAGGGAAATGTTGACATTCATGACAGGGTTGGCTAGTTTTATACTGTGAAAGATTTAACTGATAAATGCTAGCTAGTAAAATTGCTAACCTGTTGACCAGTGCCAATGGGAAGGTTTACATATCATCGATTAGTGTAAATATTTTGCAGTACAATGAATCACATCATTACAATAAGAGTAAAAGAGCATCTGATTCCTGTTTCATAAACATTCAGATAACCATTTTACCAAAAATAATGATTCTTTGTGGATGAAATCCATATGAATAGAAGACTTACTGATGATCATGGTCAGTATGGAGACGACTTTAGTGCTGGTGGATGTAGGTGACGTCGGCGGTCGTAGTAAACTCCACTTCTCCTTTCCCTGCTTCTCTGAATCTCCTTGGTATCTGGACACACAGCCATGTACACACTCCACACTTACTAAATAGCTGTGATGTTTTTTTCGTGTAATATTTCTGATGTCATTGTCACCAATGTTATAATTTGAGACTTTCTGAGTGGGGTAGTGGAGAAACAAAAATCAGGAAATGCTCATTAAATGAGTAAACAACAGCACTCGGACAGCGCAATCTCCCATATTTCCCCATGTAATCCACAACTTCTCACTGCAGTGGACAATGATAGGTTAGTTCAAACAAAGTGGGAGTGTCAGAAGCCAGTTCAAACAACGAGGGACTGTGATAGGCTAGTTTAAACAATGCGGGACTGTGATAGGCTAGTTTAAACATAGTTGGACTGTGATAGGCTAGTTTGAACAATGCGGGACTGTGATAGGCTAGTTATACAAAGCGGGACTGTGATAGGCTAGTTTAAACAATGCAGGACTGTGATAGGCTAGTTAAACTAAGCGAGACTGTGATAGGCTAGTTTAAACAATGCGGGACTGTGATAGGCTAGTTTAAACAATGCAGGACTGTGATAGGCTAGTTAAACTAAGCAAGACTGTGATAGGCTAGTTTAAACAATGTGGGACTGTGATAGGCTAGTTTAAACAATGCAGGACTGTGATAGGCTAATTTAAACAATCTGGGACTGTGATAGGCTAGTTTAAACAATGTGGGACTGTGATAGGCCAGTTTAAACAATCTGGGACTGTGATAGGCTAGTTTAAACAATGTGGGACTGTGATAGGCTAGTTTAAACAATGCAGGACTGTGATAGGCTA
>JBCNYH010000005.1:12656848-12668657 GCA_039654325.1 Tandanus tandanus
ATTTATCTGCGTCTCTCATTTTGATATTTAAACTCTGTAATTAGAGCTTTAACTCCACACAGTTTCCTGTTTCACTCCAAACATCACTGATTGGATAAAACAGGTTCGGCCTTTATTTTATACACAAACTGAATAATACAGTAATACAAGTGTGTGGTGCACAACATTCATTTATTCATTTATTAATTTCCCAAAACGCTTAATCCTACTAGGGTCACGGGGAGGGTGGAGCCTAAACAGCTCGCCAGGCCATCACAGAGCCAACACACACAACCATTCACCTTCACACATACGGGTAATGTGGAACAACCAGTTAACGTAATGTATATGTCTTTGGATTGTCGAAGGAAACCAAAGTACCCAGAGAAAACCCACACAAACACAAGGAGAACATTCAAACTCCATACAGAATCGACCCTGCCAGGCCCAGGATGCAAACCCAGGGCTTTCTTCCTGTGAGACGGACGAGCTAACCACCTCACCACCATCCCGGCACACAACATCTCCTCTATAAATCCCTGAATAAATATTCTAGGAATATTTTTATCCCCCATCAAGTTTTCAATTAATTTCTTTAATATTTTTAATGTTTTGTGATAATTTCTGGAAATCCCACGGTATGGTTCATGGTACTGTACTTCATGTCTCAAAAGTAGAAGCAATTTTCTGACAAAAACAGCTAAAGTAAGAAGTATATGAAACAAACATGCTCGTATTTTTGTTGCCTGCTGATCACAGCCTGCGGTCTTCGCCATGGTGATTTCCTCCTCTACCAGATACATCCTAAATTCAAAGCACCAAAAAGGCAATCGAATGCCCCTATTGTCCGAAAATAATTCTCTCACTCTCACTCACCCATTTGCTGAACCACTTAATCCTCTATTAGGGTCACGGGGAGGCTGGAGGGGAGGCTGGAGTGAGTCTCTCAGCAGACTCTGGGCGAGGGCGGGGTACACCCTGAACAGCTTGCCAGGCCATCGCAGGGCCAACACACACAACCATTCACACTCACTCTCTCACCTAGGGGCGATTTGAAACAGCCAGTTAGCCTACTGTGCATGTCTTTGGTCTGTAAAATGAAACCGGAGTACCCGGAGGAAACCCACACAATCACGGCGATAATGAGAAATCTCCACATAGAAATGCCCAAGGCCAGGACTCGAACCCAGGACCTCTTGCTATGAGGCGGACGTGCTAAGCACTACCACGCCGTGTCACAATAACGTCCAAGCGGCGATGAAAAAGGATTTTGATGAGTCGTTGTTTGGATGAGTAAATTCACCTCAGTTTGATTTCTTAGCTACAAGCAATTTGCGTAGCATGCACAGTACACGTGACTCAGCCACTTTCACACACCACCACATTACCACTTTCAGACAAACTGATCCAAGATGGTCGCCGGGACACGTAACGCTGATGTTCAGCAGATGTTTGGAGAAGCAGAAGTCATTGAAAAAGATTTTTTTTGTTTCAGACACACTTTCATTCCTTGCTAGCTGTATTAGCCACATATCCGCCGCTAACCTCAACTAGCAAACGTCTGTTGCATTTCATTATTAAATCATATTTATATTTTTCTTGATGTATTTCCATAAAATGTCGGTTGAATAAAACAGGCCTATGTTCCGAGTGGTTAAATACAGTGTAATCGCAGCTCGCGCATGAAGGATAATTAGCTCACGGTGTCATTGTAAGGGCTGCTGTTTAACCGAGCTGGTGTACAATCACAGCTATTAAGGGATATATATATATATATTTAGATGCATAAACGCACCCAATCAAAGGCTTTCTTTTCTTTTAATTGTTAGTGCTGCTTTCTTTCGGCGCCTTTTACTGCGACGTTTTTTCTCTGTATGTGTTTAAAGCCAGACCGAGCTGGAAAGTCTTTAACGCAGGACTATAATACGCAATACAACCCAGACTGCTAAATTGAATGGTGGTTTAAGTCCATGTTTATGTTATGACATGACAGACACGACACTCCAACATGAGAACACTCTTAAGTCCAAAAGGACAAGGAAGCATCTCAGTGAAGATTCGAGCCTGGAGTTTAAATACTCTACACACAGCTTGGAGTTTTAATTCATCAGAGATGCAACATGACCTGCACTGCAGTCTGGTGTTAAAAGGGGGCGCTATAAATGAGGAGCAACTCTTTTCTTCCATTTTAAGAACTCTTTTCTTCCATCATTGAGTTCTTAATGAAAATAGGTTCCACATTTCCTTGTGGTAACTGAACTGGTGTTTATCTGATTTGATGAAACCACTGCGTGGAAGAAATAAGACATAAAACATGCTGTTATGGGAAAATAATCAACAACAGGGTGGCGTACTGAAGCAGAGTTACTGATACCATGACTGAAGGTGATTATTTTCCTTTAAGAGCACATCCTGAAGTGTTTTATTTCTCTTATACCACAGAAATCTGCCTACAGTTATGTTTTTGTGGGACGTCCCATGTAATGAGATGAACCCCTTAGCAGTGCTCCACTCAGGGGCCAGACGCTGTGTTCATCTGTCTCTCTGTCTTTGTCTCTTTGTCTGTGTCACAATGTCCCGCCAATGTGTCACAGTTCCTATCTATACACTCTGTGATGATATTACACAGAGAGGCGCTACCACATTGGGACGTCCCACCCACAGAGGTTTACGCACTGCTTCCAGTTAATTTGTTAAAGAACATCACAGAATATTTCTTTTAGTCCATTTGATTCACATTTAATCTTTGTAAAATATTAAATTTGTGTTTTTTTACTTATGTCATATCAGCTGTAAACAGTCGCTCCATCACCAGAAAAAACAAACAAACACGTGGACACAATACGATCTTGAACAGCGTAGTAGGAACGTGGTGTGGACGTGGTGTAGTAAAATCATAGTGCGGACTTGTTGACCATAGATGTGGACACAAGCGAACTTGCAGAACGAATGAAAAAACACAGCATGGCACAGTATTTATTAGGACCCGACGGACGCAGTAAGAACTTGGTAAGTGCGTGGTGCGACCTGATTGGCCCTGGAAAGAAAGCATTGGACTTGATGCACATGTGATCGTGTGATTGCAAGGAATTAGTGGGAACATGTTAGATGCAGTGAGAATCTGGCATGGACGTAGTAAGGACGTAGTGTGCACTTGAAAACTGCATGTTTTTCCATTTTGACCACGCCCCCCGCTGCATCTACCGAAATTTTCAGGATGAAATGTTGAATGATGTATTTATGGTTTTCATAAAAATCCTTTTGTTGTTGTTGTTGTTGTTATCAAGAATCCGTGAAACACAAAACATTCCTCTGCTCTGAAGATGTTACAGCTTTACCTCAAACTGTGACCCTGTAGACTCCTTCACTCAATCACATTTATTATTATTATTATTATTATTATTATTATTATTATTATTATTATTATTATTACCATTATTGTTGTTATTATTATTATTATTAATCTTATTATTATTATTGATATTATTATTATTAGTAGTATTATTATTATTAATCTTATTATTATTAGTATTATTATTAATCTTATTATTATTACTATTATTATTATTATTATTATTCTCATTATTATTATTCATCTTATTATTATTATTAGTATTATTATTAACAAAAAGTGAAATTGAAATTAAAATAAGTTAATACATGGTTAAGTGGAATAATACTTAAGTATTATTATTATTATTATTCTCATTATTATAATTATTATTATTATTATTATTATTATTATCATCATTATTATTATAATTATTATTATTATTATTATCATTATTATTATTATCATTATTATCATCATTATTATTATTATTATTATCATTATTATTATTATCATTATTATCATTATTATTATTATTATTATTATTATCATTATTATTATTATTATTATTATTATTATTATTATCATTATTATTATTATTATTATTATTATCATTATTATTATCATCATTATTATCATTATTATTATTATTATTATTATTATCATTATTATCATTATTATTATTATTATTATTATTATTATTATCATTATTATCATTATTATTATTATTAAGCTGCACTGATTAATTGAACCTTGAAGATATTTCTCTGATCCTGAGTAAAACTCACACTCTGCTCCGTCTTATCACCGTCCTCTTTGTTTTTTGCAGTCCTCTTGTTTATTAAATTTTTTTTTACTTTTTCGAACTTTCCTCGGTGAGACTCAGAAGAGCTGCTAACAAACATGACCTTGGTACTTTTATACATCTATACTTTTCTCCATTTATATATTTATATATTTGGATATAGGTCTCGAGCCGGATCCACCGGAACACAGATCACACACATTCAGTATCTCAGACACATGTATCCGATCACATTAATGCATTTTAACAGCACTCATAACTCCACAGAAGGAAGTGTTAGGCCTGTGCTGAGTGTGTGTTAGTTTAATAAAATACAGGCCCCCTTTTTTCTCCTCTCCCCCCGAGCACATGCTCTACATCGTTATCTTTAACTCTGAACGTTCCCGTAGTGAAAGAGTGAGAGTTCTGTCAGGAAAGAGAGAGAGAGAGAGAGAGAGAGAGAGAGAGAGAGAGAGAGGCACAGGTTAGCCGTCGATGCTGTTCATTCTGAATGGGATGTTGATTTATTTTATTATTTATATTAATATTTAGATTTTTATCCATTTAGTTTGTCGTTGTTTTTACAACACTGTGGCATTTTTGTGAGTTTGTCTCCACCGGGAAACATTTAAAACCCATTTCCAAGAGCATAAAAGAAGACGAGGCTTATGTTTATTTCATACGATTGGATTCTCTGATTTATTTTGATCCTTTGTTGCCTCGTTCACGTTCTTCTCCGTGAAACGGAGCAGCAGAGAAGAAGGTTTGTCTGTGATTTAATTTTAAATCTTGTGAATATTGTGATATTGATCCCGGAGAACAGTGAAGAAAAAGCTTTGTGAAATAAAAACTCAACATGGACACAAGGTCCATGTTTTGACCTCCAGGTCAGAGGTTATTACGGCAGGAAAAGTTGGAGCATCTGCACTTCATATCGAGTCGAACATCCTGAAAAAGCCTAAAGCCCTTAAAATACATTTGGAAAAAGTTTAGCTACTTGTATTTAAACATTTTTTTTGGTTTATTTTCAGAAATAGATGAAGATGTGTGTGTGTGTGTGTGTGTGTGTGTGTGTGTGTGTGTGTGTGTGCGCGAGCTTGTGTGCGTCATCCGCGCAAGGGTCAAAGGTCACACCCGCTTTGACTTAAAATAAAATATTTATCAAAACGAACATCCCCAAAGCAATCTTTTCTTGGCAGTTTTACAAATCTTGTATCCTCAATATTCTCATTTTATCCAGATAATAATTCTACAGCAGTTTTATGTTTTGTGTTGTTTTTTTTTTTTTTGCGTCTCTTTGCCGACATGGGCCACGCAGCCGTCTGCTTCCTGACACGGAATTATAAATATTTAACGTATTCGACCAGAGGACAGGAAATAAATAAGCCTTGTGATATTAGGCGTTTTTTTGTGCATTCTTTTACACTGCAGATAATATTTCTCATGGACACAAAGGACAAAAATCTTTTATGGAAATTGATTAAAAAAAGAGCTTAATATCGTTGTTTTGTTGTTGTTATCGTTAAATTGTGATTTTACTCTGTATAATTTATTTATAAATAAAACTCAGAATGACTTTATCAACTCGTTGCGTTTGTTTCAGACTTGTAGCATTTCGGGCATGGCAGATTCTTGGAAAGTGTGTGTGTGTGTGTGTGTGTGTGGTCATGTTGATATGACATTGTACAGTGTTTGTGCTGTATTTTTCAGAACTGTAAATTATTATTCTTATTCCCATGATAGAAATCTTTGTCATGGATTTTCATCAGCTTTTGTTTCTGATCAGGTTTTTTTTTATTCCATCTTTTTTTTCCCAGTAGATTCTTTTAATTCATAAACAAGTTGATTCATGAAAATAGGATTTATAAACTCCAAGCTTTCACTAAGAACTTTTCACACATTTTCCATAAAAATATATAACCCCAATAAAGACAAAAGCACATAACACTTCGTATAGAATATTCGAGGCGTGTTTTGATTATTATTCCAGTTTTAACCTGTTATCAAACTTCTAAATTTATAAGGGTTATAACAGCAGGAAAGAGTATCTGAGAAAAAAAAAAGACTTCATATTAAAGTTATTAACAACAAAACAACAACAGATTAAATAAAATCAATAAAAGTTGAATCTTTAAAAAAATTAAGCAATAAAAAAAGCTTTAAAAAAATCTCAGCCATGTTAAAACAACCAAAATATCCAGGATGATTTAAAATAAATATCTGTGATTATCGCCGACTCCGTGCCTTAGTTAAAATAAAAGTCACCCAGGCAGTGCAGGTTATTCACACACCCCCTTTAAAAACTCTTTCCCCCTGTGATCTCGCCACTTTACCATGTCAGCCTTGGCAAGGTCAGGAGCTGATAGAGATATCGATATTGCGTTTTTCCACTCGAGGCTCTTTGAGAGACCGTTTAAAGCAGGAGAAGACAACTTCCACAACCAGACCTTACTAAGAGCTTATTTCTCATGGTTCTGATCGACGCCTACGCGAATATACGCTCATAACCCGTACGTAACAATCTGTAATACATCTAGGATATAATGCATATATTTAATAATTTATATAATGAATGTTTATATAAATTTATCAGTGAAATAATGTATAGAATAGTATTAATGCATGTAATAATTATTATAATTTATAGCTCATTATATGCACTTAGTAAATTATAATATATATGTAAGTAATATGGCATGCATGTCATCTATATAATGCTTGTAAGTAGCTGTATTATACATAGGTAATAATGCATATTTGTAATAATACACATTAGTAGGAGTCCACATATGTAGTAATCTTTTTATATAAACATAATACGTATAGATACACCTCTTCTGTATAGTACATATTATATTGAACCTATATAATGAGTAATGCATGTCATTTACACTATATAATCCATGCATGTGATCATTTATACACTATATAAGTAACCATGCACATATGAAGTACTTTACTAAGTAACTGTATGTAGCAATGCATGTGTAAAGCATATATGTACTAAAGCATGTATGCAGTATTTTATATAGTACACATAGTAGTATCTATATGAGTTATCTCATAGTAGTAATGGATGTATGTAGAACATGTATATAGTAACGCGTGTATGTAGTATTTTATATAGTACACATATGTACTAATGGTTGTATGTAGTACTCTATGTAGAACATGCATATAGTAATGCGTGTATGTAGTATTTTGTATAGTACATGTATGTAGTAATGCGTGTATGTAGTTCTCTGTATAGTACGTATATGTAATACTGTATGTATGTAGTATTTTATATAGTACACGTATGTAATAATGCATGTATGTGGTATTTTATATAGTACACGCATGTAGTATTTTATATAGTACACATATGTAGTAATGCGTGTATGTAGTACTCTATATAGTACACGTATGTAATAATGCATGTATATAGTATTTTATATGGTACACGTATGTAGTAATGCGTGTATGTAGTATTTTATATAGTACACGCATGTAGTAATGCATGGTTGCAATACTCTGTATAGTACAAATATGTAATAATGCATGTATGTAGTACTCTGTATAGTACACGTATGTAATAATGCATGTATGTAGTATTTTATATAGTACACGTGTGTAATAATGCATGTATGTAGTATTTTATATAGTACACATATGTAGTAATGCATGTATGTAGTATTTTATATAGTACACATATGTAGTAATGCATGTATGTATGTAGTACTCTGTATAGTACATATATGTAATAATGCGTATATGTAGTACTCTGTATAGTACATATATGTAATAATGCGTATATGTAGTACTCTGTATAGTACATAAATGTAACAATGCATGTATGTAGTATTTTATATAGTACATACATGTAATAATGCGTGTATGTAGTACTCTAAATAGTACATATATTTAATAATGCGTGTATGTAGTATTTTATATAGTACACATATGTAGTATTGCGTGTATGTAGTACTCTATATAGTACATATATGTAGTAATGCGTGTATGTAGTACTCTAAATAGTACATATATTTAATAATGCATGTATGTAGTATTTTATATAGTACACATATGTAGTATTGCGTGTATGTAGTACTCTATATAGTACATATATGTAGTAATGCGTGTATGTAGTACTCTAAATAGTACATATATTTAATAATGCATGTATGTAGTATTTTATATAGTACACGTATGTAGTAATGCGTGTATGTAGTTCGCTATATAGTACATGTATGTAATAATGCATGTATGTAGTATTCTATGTAGTACATGTGTATAGTAATGTGTGTATGTAGTACTCTAAATAGTACATATGTTTAATAATGTGTGTATTTAGTATTTTATATAGTACACATATGTAGTAATGCATGTATGTAGTACTCTATATAGTACATATATGTAATAATGCATGTATTTAGTATTTTATATAGTACACATATGTAGTAATGTGTGTATGTAGTACTCTATGTAGTACTTGTATGAAATAATGCGTGTATGTAGTATTTTACTCATTCATTTGCTGAACCACCTAAATTTTACTATTGGGGTTGTGGGGCCGAAACTTGGTGAAGGTGGGGTACACCATGAACATCTCGCCAGACCTTTGCAGGGCAGCACACACACAACCATTCACACTCAGGGGCAATTTGGAACAGCAGATTAGCCCAGTGTGCATGTCTTTGGACTGTGGAAGGAAACCGGAATACTAAACCCATGCAAGCACGGGGAGGACTCCACACAGGAACGGCCGAGCCTGGGACTCGACCCACGGACCTTGTTGCTGTGAGGCCGACATGCTGACCACTACACCACCGTGCCACCCTGTAGTACTAGTTTTACACTTTATCATACATGTATGTACTAATGCATATACACACACACACACACACACATATATATATATATATAGTAATTCACGTGTGTAGTAATGTGAGTGTGTGCGGTACTGTATATAGTGTATAGAAGTCTCTGTGCTTACGTGCGGCTTTAGATTAGTCCGTGTTATTTAAAGCTAGAGAAAGTACACACTTCTAAAAATGTCTCAGTAGACCCGCTTTAAACCTTCCTTTTTTCCTACACCTGTACCAAGGTCACTGGTTGATAGCGGTATTAATATCAGCTATTTATATACGTACACTGATATATGGTTTATTCATTACAGCGCTATGCATTCAGGTCTTGGTAATATCCTGGATGTGTTTAAGCATTAAAGCCTCTCTATTACTGCCGGATAAAACAGTACATTTTTTCAAATAAAGAATCTTTTTATATAAATTCCTCATTAAAGTAGTGAATACTCTGGATTCTATATACTCATCTCAATGCACTCCTTTCTTTCGAATGCCTCGGTTTTTCATTCTTTTAAGAAATATTGGTAGAATAGTGGTTTTTTTTTTGTCACATCAAGGCCTTATAAGGAAACTAAAAACACCCCCCCAAAAATCGTAGAGATCATCGACTTTAAGGACGTGGCGTTTATTTAGAGATGTGTAACTACATGAAAGTTCCTGTTTCTCTGACAGAATGATACTCATTTATTTATTCAGTCATTCATTTATTTTATAAGCCGCTTAATCCTTATTAGGGTCGCGGGGAGACTGGCGCCCATCTCAGTCAACTCTGGGCGAGGGCGGGGTACACCCAGAACAGCTCGACAGACCATCACAGGACCAACACTAATACAAGCATTCGAATTCACACTCACACCTAAGGACGATTTGGAACAGCCAGTTAGCCTACTGTGCATGTGGTTAGACTGTGGGAGGAAACCGGAGTACCTGGAGGAAACCCACGCAAGCACGGGGAGAACATGCAAACTCCATACAGAAGCACCCTGTCCGAGCCTGGGCATCGAACCCAGAGCCTTCTTGCTGTGAGGCGGACGTGCTAACCACGGCGCCAACAGAATGATACTGAAATAAATACATGAATTAATTAATAAATCATATTTTTGGATATGACTGAGCAGAACACGTTTAACCCCTTCATGTCCAGATTTTTAAAAAACCCTGAAATCGTGACGCATTCCCACTACATCCAGTGACGTGTTTCTACTGATTCCTACTTTTTGTTGAAAATGACTGAAGAAAAATATTTCGGACTGAAGCGGATTTGAATACTGGTAACTGAAGTCGCTGTGGGGCGAATAACGCCTCAAGCAGGATTATGAGTCAGAACTGGAGTGGCACTTAGGGGACTTTAAGATGTTTATTGGATAAAAGTAGACAAAGATTACTCCTAAAAGGTTCATGCATTTACAAAATATAATTTCCTTTAAACCACGGTATTAAAAACTATTAAAAGCATTACATTAAAAATCATTTATAGGGAAGTGTAAAAAAAACATAATGGAAGAATATCAACTTTCATACTGAAGGACGTTCAGCTATCATGTCTCGTCTCCTGTCTGTGTGTGTGTGTGTGTGTGTGTGTGTGTGTGTGTGTGTGTGTGTGTGTGTGTGAAGAATTAGTAAAGAGGTTTAGTGTATAGTTTACACAACAGATGAAGTTCAACCGTAAAAAAAAAAAAAATCTTAAAATAAAAATGACGTCATGCCTCCCCGCGACCCTAATTAGGATTAACAGAAAATGAATGAATGAATGATGTCATGTGATGAATGCTATGAATAAATAAAACTAAACAATTATAATTTTAATCTGCGGTAAAATAATTTTATTGCTAATTTTCTCTGGAACTTTATTTTAGGTTCAGTGTATGAAAAAATAACCAATTATTAATAATCACTAAAGATCAAAAGGATTTTAACAAGATTAAATTTTAGATTTCTAAGACAATCTCATCGTAAATTTAATTTACAAGTAATTTACAATTTTATTAGTGGTATATAAATATAAATATACTATTTTAATATCATCACGTGACTTTTCACATCTTGGAATTCAATCCTACGTTTGTTTATATGCGATTTTCTCCCTCTACATACGGAGCTAGC
The DNA here is from genome assembly GCA_039654325.1 of Tandanus tandanus. Classification (NCBI taxonomy): domain Eukaryota; kingdom Metazoa; phylum Chordata; class Actinopteri; order Siluriformes; family Plotosidae; genus Tandanus; species Tandanus tandanus. Next base: position 12,667,893 of record JBCNYH010000005.1, read on the forward strand.
TCTCAGCTAACAATCAGCTAGCATGAACGCTAACACCTGCTTCCTTAACAACACGTTTTTTTGAACAGATGTAACATGCATGGAGGAAATTGCTATCCGCCCACTTCCGCATACTCGAGCTGACGTATGCTGATGGTTGGCTACCGATGCCTTACTTGATAAAGGAGAGAGTATCGCCCCTCCCACTCGGAAAGAAAAATGGCTTCTCAGAGAGTGGACATCTGCGGCATTGTCAGGATTTGAACTTCACGCCACCAGCCTCTCTGAAAACCTTTATTTTAAAAAGGAACAGCTCCCACTCTCCGCTTCACCCGTTCGAAATCCATTTCTATCCCCAGCGTATTCCCGTGGCGACGCCTCTTCCGAAAGAGTTCCTCGCTCCACATTTCAGCGTTTCGAGTACGTTGTTCGCGTATCAGTAGTGCACTACTAAATGTTCACAGCACGGACTCTGAAAATGGACAGGTCACATGGTACATAGGGAAAGTTCAATTCCAGGGCGTGTGAGAGTGCTTCGGCAAATTTTATTCTTTAATGAGAATCATTAAAATCGTTTATTGCACTTCAGTAGACTTTGACTAGAGCAGTACAGGCAGTTGAAAACTCTCAAACTGTGAGTGCAGTGTTTTTTTTTCTATCAATATCTTTTTGTAAAGAGATGTTGTAAAAGTGTTGCAATATGTAAACAAGCTGTAAAATAATTCAGCATTTGTATATGCTATATAAAGGTACACACACACACACACACACACACATATATATATA
>JBCNYH010000005.1:12746444-12758439 GCA_039654325.1 Tandanus tandanus
TCTCTCTCTCTCTCTCTCTCTCTCTCTCTCTCTCTCTCTCTCTCTCTCTATCTCTCTCTCTCTCTCTATCTCTTTCTCTCTCTCTCTCTCTCTCTCTCTCTCTCTCTCTATCTCTCTCTCTCTCTCTCGCCATCTCTCTCTCTCTCTCTCTCTCTTTCTCTCTCTCTCCATCTCTTTCTCTCTCTCTCTCTCTCTCTCTCTCTCTCCCTCTCTCCATCTCTCTCCCTCTCTCCATCTCTCTCTCTCCATCTCTCTCTCCCTGTCCCTCTCTCTCTCTCTCGTGTGAATCTCGGGAAATATGTAAGTTATGTGAAAGAGAATCGAGACTCTGATGGAGCTCGTGATCGGCGCAGGGTTTCGATTGTGAACTGAAAGGTTCGGGTAATAATCACCTCAATGATTTGTGTGTTTTAAATCTGTGTAATCACCGACTGGATAAAAAAAAATCCTTTCATGTTGGAAATAAGAAAAACGATGAGAGTTAACTCTCGGTTAACGAGGTCAAGGTAGAGCCTTATATTCGAATTTCACTCGTAGAAAAACTAGAATCAATCCTGATTTATGTTTAAAGCGTGTGCTCGGATTCGAGACGTCCCCTCGCGAACCTCGAGCCGAAATGTTGTGCCTGTGCTTCCGTTTATTCTTTTTAATATCTTTGGGTTTTTTCTGTCGTATTGAATAATATAGTTCAGTATTTTAGAAAAGATGTTACAGTCTGATTGCTGGTAATGTTAGTAAATCGGCCCCACCCCGCCCCGCCCCGCCCCGCCCCGCCCGAGGGCAGGAGACGAAGACGGTGAGGTGTATAATTGTGCCTCCTTGTTTTTGCCCGTGAGCTCTCCGTGCTTTTAACATTAAAATGAAAATGAGGCTGTGGGTTTTGTTGTGCCATGTGTTTTTCATCTGTTTTTTTTTTAATCCAGCACACTGCAAGAAAAGGCAAAAAAAATGCTGAGGCCACAAACTCTTACCGGTTATAATGTTTCATCCAAATTTAGTTTCGAAGGGAAAAAAAGGGAGGTATAACAGTTATCATCACTTTTTCAGACATGTGGGGTTTTTTTCTCAGGAATAAAAGACAAAACTCTCTCCTCCCCTCTCCTCCCCTCCCCTCCCCTCCCTTCCACTCCCTGTCCTCGTCCGTGTCCTCGTCCCCCTGTGTGTTTAAAGCGTGCTGGATGTCCTCGTGTGTACCGGGAGGGAAAATCGGCTCGTTTTTCACGATAACATCACAGCTGGATTATTTTTGGTTTGAATTCATGTTCAATGCAGAATAGAAACACATGTCTCCACCATCAAATCAAACTCCTTCCCAATTCACTAGCAGCTCACCAGCGCCCCCTGTCTTCAGATCCGCTCCACAGCAAGCCAGGGTAGGAAAAGTGTAAATGTTTTAAGCTGTTAGACATTATTTATTTACGACGCCGAGCACGAAGGAGAGAACAGCAGCCTGACGGAGAGAGGGGTTTTTTCTTCTTGTTTCTGATTATTACTGAAGTTATTGTGTTGTTCTGTACACTGTAGAGAGGTGCCAATACATTGTACAGAGCCACAGACAAGCCACAGTCCTGTCTCTTACAGAAATGTGCTAACGTGTGTGTGTGTGTGTGCGTTTGCCTTCCAGGTTGCCGCCATCAGCCGCAAAGGGGATGACTGAGCGCGTCCACAACATCAACTTACACAACTTCAGCAGCTCGGTACTGGAGACCCTGAACGAGCAGCGCAACCGCGGACACTTCTGCGACGTGACGGTGCGCATTCACGGCAGCATGCTGCGCGCCCACCGCTGCGTGCTCGCCGCCGCCAGTCCATTTTTCCAGGACAAGCTGCTGCTGGGCTACAGTGACATCGAGGTTCCGGCGGTGGTCTCGGTGCAGTCTGTGCAGAAGCTCATCGACTTCATGTACAGCGGCACGCTGCGCGTGGCCCACTCGGAGGCGCTGCAGATCCTAACGGCCGCCAGCATCCTGCAGATTAAGACCGTCATCGATGAGTGCACGCGCATCGTGTCACAAGCCTCGGCCCAGGAGACGCCACGTGGGACGCCTGACTCGGGAACCTCGGGCCCCGGGAGTGACGCAGAGCAAGGCCTTGAACGTGCCTACACTTCCATCTATCCCGGATTGGAGCTGCAGAATGGCACGCGAAGCGAACGCCAGCACTATACCAGCATTTCCATTCCCGGCAGCTTTGACACCCTGCAGCAGAAAGACGGCGTGCAGGACCCGTCGCTGTGGGTGAGCCGATTGCACGAGCGCCAGCAGCAGTCAGAGCGTTTCCTGTGTTCATCCGAGACCACACACTGCCGCAAGCAGCCGCGCCCGGTCCGCCTCCACACGGCTGAGCACGACGTGCGCATCAAACAGGAGAGGACGACCGAGGAGACGTACAGCTGCTATGGATTAGATGTGGAGGACGCCAACGGAGAACCCAAAGGAGAGAGCTTTGATTCGGGCGTCAGCTCCTCCGTCGGCACAGAGAACGACGCGTCAGAGCAGCACTTCATGCCCGCTTTCGGGCGCGAGGGCGAGGTTGAAGTCGGCACTCCGGTGCACATTGACGTCACCGATTCGTCCCCGGAGCAGAGTCAGGAGATGGGCGAGGATAACAATAGCGGGGACGGAAGAGACGTCGCAATGGACCAGCCGCCGCTGTCCAACCCTTTGGTCCCCAGTTCCATGCCCAGTGGGCAGCTGTACATCCGCCCTTGCGACACGATTGCCGCAAACCTGCGCATGCCGCTGACGCTAACCAGCAGCACCAATTCCTACCTGCCCACGCTGTTCGCTCCGCAGCCCACAGCCAACGAGAACAAGCCGTTCCTGTTCAGCCTGCCGCAGTCCGTCAGCTCGCAGCAGCCACAGTTCGTGGCCGTTCCTCCCCACAGCATGGCGCCTTTTCCCGGCGGCCTGGGCGGAGTGCCGCCTGCCGGCGCGCAGCAGCAACAGCAGCCAAACGCTGCCGGAGGGGTGCAGCAGGGCGAAAAGAAACCGTATGCCTGCACCCTGTGCTGCAAAACCTTCACTGCCAAACAGAATTACGTCAAACACATGTTCGTGCACACTGGTAAGCCGCACCCACGTTTTTCTTGATTAACCGCATGCCTTTGTTCGTATCCTAACGCCTCTTAGAGACGCAGTTCACACCTCCGTGCAAAGTGACCTCACGTCCCTGTCCGTGTCCCCATTTCATTCTCCTCGTTTAATGAGAGCTGGAAGCGCTGAACGACTAAAGCGCCGCCGCAACGCTCTCTTTAGGTAGAGACAAAACGAGGGAGAGATGCCACTGTGCCAGCATGGCATTGTGGGTAACACAGGAAATAATTAACCAAAGTGATGAAAGAAAAAAGAAGTGAAATCAGAATTTCATTAGAAGAGAAATCACCCTGAAGATCACTTGTTAATTATAAAGATTAATATGCATCTCGTTAAGGGTGTGGGTTTTTTCTTTAAAGACAAATTGCCAGAATTTGGTGAGTGGAACAGACGAGATGTTGAATATGAGATGATAAAAAATGGAGGACGTGAAGAGAGGAGGAAAATGTAATAAGTTTGGACGCAACTGTTTGTTCTCTAGACGTGTTCAGGTAGACACACACACACACACACACACACACGAGTAGCGACATTCACCGGTGATGAGACGCTACATTACTGCCGAGGCGATCTGCTCATCGCGTGTGTTTTTTGGCTCTCAGGAGAGACGAGCGTTTCTGCGGGACAGGTCTGTCCTCACCCTCCAAATTAGGCTTTGAGGAAACTCATTACACAAAAACAGAACGCAATTAAAAAATGCTAAAACTCAACCGTCTCTTTTACCAACACCGCCCCGTCCCCCCTCTTCCACCTCCTCCGGCGCACCCGTTCAGGCGCAGGCACGTCGAGGTGACAGAGCTTTGTGCTGGAAGCGTGTACGCCGGGCTTCATTAGAGCCGCACACGCTCCGTGCAGATGGTAATCATTGACAGATCTGGGAGGCTTTTCCTGCGATGTGAAGGCTGTCGAAACGTTCCGTGTTTGCATAAGCAAAGGAATTGTAACCAAACTCACAGGGGGGTGGGGGGGTGGGGTGGGGGGGGGGGGTGTGATGGGAATGGCAAGAACGGAAAATGTATCTTTAGAATATAAACAAATTAAATCCTGTAATTAAAATTATCCTGTTAAACTGGAACAGTCCGGAAAGTTGGAGTTACCCCAAACCCAACAAAAATCATGATCATATTTACAAACGTTTCTTAGATTTTATTCCTTCTCACGTTGCGTTCGGTGGTAAACGCTAACCATCCATGAACCACGGAGTATGTTCATGGCGCAGTTACATTTAACCACACCCACAAATCTCATCAGAGAGCTGAAACTGCTCGCTAAACACGTGCACGCTCATCAGCTTCTGCAGTTACACACTAACTCCTCCCCCTCATTTTATAAGGTGCCATTATTTTCATTCTGATTTCAAAAAGTCAGTTAAATTCCACAACATGAACCATATATACCACAAATCATGGCATATACATAAAATCTCAGTATATACATAAAATCTCAATATACACATAAAATTGCAGAGTATATATGTAAAATCGCAGCATAAACAAAATCACAGTATATACATAAAAGTATAAGGTAAAAGAACCGTTGCTGATTTTAGTAAAGAGGAGGCTGCATAGCGGTCAGCGAGCTTCTACCCTGCGATGGCCTGGTGAGCTGTCCAGGGTGGACTCTGCCCTCGCCCAGAGTCGGCTGAGATGAGCGCCAGCCTCCCCGCGACCCTAATTACGATTAAGCGCCTCAGAAAATGAATGAATGAATGAATGAATGAATACATAAAGTCGCAGTATATACATACAATTTCAGTATTTATGTAAAATCACAGTGTATACATAAAATTGCAATATATATATATATATAGATATATATAAAATTGCAGTATATACCTAATATTGCAGTATATACATAAAATCACTGTATACATAAAATCGCAATACATATGCGTAAAATCACAATATATACAAAAATCACAGTATATACATAAAATTACGGTATATACATAAAATCGCCATATATACGTGAAATCGCAGTATATACGTAAAATCACAATATATACATAAAATCGTGGTATATACCAAAACAAGTATTCACTCCAGGCTCAGTGGATATTGTTGAATAATCCCGACTCTAATCTCTGATATCTACAAATAATAATTTGTATTTATTCAGCGTTCAAATAAGACATTTTCTTGCTAGCTACGACAGCACACGCTCTTCCTGCATAGTGAAACGCGCTGCATGTGATGTCTCTGAATCGTAAAACCACACACGTCATGCAGTATGTGTGTGTGTGGATTTAATAAACCATGTGATATGTTAACGAGTTAGCTGTCATCATGAATGTTCTGTAGCCGTTTTCAAACAGTAGCTAACTGCTTAATGCTGCTTAAAGGACATTTAGACAGCCTCGAGGGGAACAACACACACACACACACACACACGCGCGCGCGCGCATATGCAGTGTGGCTCATCAGACAGCGAATGGTCCATGGTAGCGCGAGCCGCAGAAGCTCGCCGATGTCTCTGGAGTCACACAGGGTCAGCTGCTTTATACCACCAGGCTCATAATTACATTCTATTTAGGGACACAAACAGAAGAATTAACACTTTTTAGCTTCGTTAGCTGTAATTAATAGTCATTAAGGCATTGGCGGATCACACACCTTCTCATAGCAGCGGATAAATATGATTAACAGATACGCGCAAGTTTGTGCCAGAGAACTTCAAAACCGTCACTGAAGCCTGCCAAGAAAACTTCATCCACTCCGCCGAAGAAGAGCGTTATTATTTCAAATACTCCGAGCCGAAACATTCCGGCGTACAAAAATTCCCCCGAATTTACGATCTGGAATCCCATCGGGGAAGATTCTCCAGAAACCCTGAACTCCATTTTCTTCTGAACGCTCGCTAATCGCTAGTCATGCTCGCGAGTGTTTACACAACAAACATGGCTTCAGTGGGAAAATAAAAATGGTGTCCATTTCCATATAAGGAAACTCGCTAAGTGAACTGCGAGCAATCGGATTCGAGCCGTGGTTTCATGCATGCGTCCTTCTGTAACGTTATTTATTTCATGACGGTTTAATGAACATTCTTTGTGAAATTCTTTCAGTCGCTTCGTTTTAATGACCTGAAAGAAAGAATCTGTAATATGAGCTGGTTCTCTCAGGACAAAAGTCATAGCGCCCTGTTCTGTAGGGTTCTCGCGACGCAAAAAGTCGAAAAAAAGGGTCCGGCAAAAGGATGAATGAATTTCGTATCATGGGCGGCACAGTGCTGTCGTGGTTAGTACATCCGCCTCACAGCAGGAACGTCCTGGGTTCGCATCTCGGGCTCAGCAGGGCGTTTCTATGTGGAGTTGGCATGTTCTACCCATGTTTGCATGGGATTTCTCTGGGTACTCTGGTTTTCTCCCACAGTCAAAAGACATGAACATTAGGCTAATTGGCTGTTCCAAATTAACCCTAGCTGGGATTGGGCAGGCGGGTACTCCAACTTCACCCAGAGTTGGCAGAGATAGGCTTCCCCCTCCGCATGGCCCTAGTATTATTACGCGGTTCAGTAAATGAATGAATGAATGAATCTCATGTTGCGCAGGTGAACGGAAACGCAGTCAGGAGAAATGATCCGCGCTCCTGCTCTAAAGTGAAAGCGACTCTCCTCCGTGTCCTGCTCTGGAATGTTATTTGGCTCTTATGTAACACTTTGTGTCAGACTTTGTTCTCGGGATCGTTAGCGTGACCTGAAGGGAGGGAGGTGGAGGGTGGGGGGGTTTATATGAGATTAAAGTATCAGTGTAAACGCCTGTGATTGGACAGACGCTAATCCCGAGGACGATGTAGAAGTGAAATGAAACACATGCAAAAACGCAACACGCCGCAAGTTTACGGTTTTCCTGAAACATCAATCAGAAGTTTTTAAAGCTGGTAATTCGATTGAATTAACTGATAATTAATGGAATAATTGGGATGGCGTTATTCAAATTAAACGGATGACAAACAAACCCGAGTCGAGTGCGGCAGTGGGTGACGTTTCCTGACAGATTGTCCTGTTCTGTGTTTCTTTACCTCGCTCACCTAAAACTTGCGAGCTGATTGGTCAGTAATCTTGGAGGCTCTGCTGTGTAGACGCCCGAATCCTGATTTCTGTGTATTATTGTAAAAGATAGTAATAATCTGTATGCAAATCAAATGAAAATCATTGAAGTTGTCACTAGTGCATGTGTTTCGTTAGACGTTTGGCTACGGGCACATCTGGAACATCTGGAATGTGATGTAATGTAAAAATACCGATTTTTTTTGTTGTATCTGTGATGTGTGCAGGTGAGAAGCCGCACCAGTGCAGCATCTGCTGGCGCTCGTTCTCTCTGAAGGATTACCTGATCAAGCACATGGTGACCCACACGGGCGTTCGCGCCTACCAGTGCAGCATCTGCAACAAGCGCTTCACGCAGAAGAGCTCGCTGAATGTGCACATGCGCCTGCACCGCGGTGAGAAGTCATACGAGTGCTACATCTGCAAGAAGAAGTTCTCCCACAAGACCCTGCTGGAGAGGCACATGGCCCTGCACAGCACCGCCTCTGGGGTCACCCCGGTCGTCACCGGGGTCACCGGGGTCACCCCGGTCGTCACCGGGGTCACTGGGGTTGTCACCGGGGTCTCCGGAGCAAACCCGGCAGGCCAAGCCTCCATCCCGGTGCAGATGGCTGTTCCTGAGCCCGGCCCTGGAGTCGTGGCTCTGGCCATGCCTGTGGGAGGAGGCGGAGCTGGGGGAGGAGTCAGTGGAACCGGAGTGGGCGTGGCCTCCGAGGCGAGCTGCCAGGAAGCGACGACCTACATGTGCTCCGTGTGCCCGGTCAAATTCGACCAAATCGAGCACTTCAACGACCACATGCGCAAGCATGTCTCCGACGGATAAGTACGGAAAAAATACGTCAACAAAAAGTTTTCAAACTTTTTAAACAACAACAACAAAAAAAAAGAATGAAAAGAAAAATAATGGCACTAGATTTTTTTTTGTTCGTTCGTGTTTTTTTTCCCCCAAAATTGGGGCATGAAGAGTAATGAGTAGAGACACTGGCACATTGAGTTGAGTTTTCCCAGAAAACAAATTTTTTTTTTGTCGTTTTTTGTCGTTATTCTTAAAGAATTAAAAAAACATAGATGGTGGCCTTAAGGCTGGGTAGTTGGCGAATGATCCACTGGATGGATCCAAACTACTGGCCTCTAAATGTATGATTTCCTTCTGATTTATGTGTTGAACACTACCGAAAGGCCTGCGAAAGATACACACACACACACACACACACATACACGCGCGCGCGCGCGCGTGCACGTATACACACGCAGACTACTTATACACTTAAATACCGTAGAATGAGTCGTATCTTATGTGTGTGTCCGTGGCCATGTGTGTGTGCGTGCAAAACCGTGAAATTTCTACCCGTTTTCCCATGTAGACCGTACTGGATGCCGCCGGCGTCCTGATTACTGTGGTAAACCTTAAAAAAAAACACCAACGGTATCTGGCTTGGATAGGCTCGGAAAGAGAAGACGGTCCCGCGTTGTCCTTTTAAGGTCGGATCAGATTCCACACTGGGTTTTATTTATTACACGGATTTAATGATGTGCTACGCAAGTCTGTTCGAATCGTCGTGAGGAAAACATGAACGTTAAACCTTTAATATCCTTTATGATGTTTATTTTACCTTCCTCTCCTCCCTCACTTCCCCACCCCTTCCCCATTTTCCCATGATCCCCTTTGGATGGCTGGAGTCCGGTTTACGGGATGAGGGTTTCCGTTTTATTTGATCGGTCAGTATTTGAGCTTTGAGAATCCATATTGCGAACACTGCCACTGTATCAGACTGTTATTCGACCTCTTCGTTAAAACTAGAAAAAAATGGATATAAAAGAAAGAAAGAAAGAAAGAGCCAGGAACAACAGAGGGTTCTTTCATTTTATAATTAAAAAAAAAAAGCATTTTGACTTTCTCATCGCTCCATGATCAAAAAAATTCATGAGTAAAAACAACTCGGGTTTGTAAACGTAAAGGTAAACGCGAGCAGGCGGCGGTGTTAGCAGCTGCCCCACACACACCCGCGTTCAGACTGTTACACCCCAACGCGGCGTGCTGAAGCTTTTCTCACTATTCTCACTTCTGTGCCAGCTGCTGATGCCGAGCCAGTCACCGACCCGGACATAAATAACCCAAAGTCCCAAAATATGAAAAAAACTAAAAAGAAAAAGGACTTTAAAAGGAAAAAAAAAAAAGGAAAAGACGAAGCTGCTTCCTGTTAGCGACGTCCGCCGTGACTCAGCTGTTTGGCCGGGTGGGGCGACTGAAGTGCACTACTCCTGATCCCTAAGCCCCACCTAGTGGCTCAAACAGCCCGGCGTGAGGGGTTTTTTTTTTTTTTTTTTTTTTTGGCCAACAGGAAGCAAACAGTGTGAGAAGGAAAATGAAAGAGGGAGGGAGGGAGGGAGGGAGCGAGGGATGACTAGCCGAAAAAACTCACCCCATATTCACTATCTAGTGCACTTACTCTACTGAGAGCCATTTTGTAAAACATTTTTGACTCATGAAATCCCACAATGCACTGCAGCAAAATAGTGTACCCATAATGCACCATGCTTTGTAGGGAACTAAAAAAAACAATGAAAAAAAAAAAAGAATTACTGATCCTGTTTATTTCATACGTTTCTTTTGATCCGTTTCTGACTGAAGTGCACTACTTCTGACCCCTAAACCCGAGGGATCTAGTGACTCAAATGGAGCTCAGCTCACAACAGAGGAAGAGACCGAAAGAAAGAAAGACAGACAGGCATGTTAAAAACACATCTCATATGGAGGGCAGTGATTTCAGTCAGTGTAATAAAAACATTGTCGTGATATCAGTCGAATTATAATCATAAATTCATTCCCGTCGTGTCGTGCTCTAGTTATGAGCCTGAAGCCGTCTGTAGTGAAAGGAAGGAAGAAGGATAGAAAGAGAGAGAGAGAGAGAGAGGTGTCCAGAACCACACCCTTTCTCCTCTCGTCTCGTCTCGTCTCGCGCTCTATTTTAAGACTCGTGGAAAATTTGGTACTCGTAAATTCCCACACTGTCGCTCTGTGGGCTGGTTTAAAAAATACATTCCTAAATGAAGTGCACTACTTTTAATCCCTAAAGATAGAGAGAGAGAGAGAGAGAGAGAGAGAGAGGCGTGTCAGGAACCACACCTGATTTCCTCTCCGTTTGTAAAATCATCTAAATTTTTATACTCATAAATTCCCATTTTAATCTCAGTCCTGGTACTGAATACCCACAATGCACCACACTGTTTCTGGAGATTGAGAGCTTAAACACAGCCCAGTTCACTAAAAATAAATAAATAAATAACGTGCACTACACTTCAATTCGTCAGCCCTGTCTACTGAGGAGAGAGAAAGAAAAGGAAGTGGACCACAACTCCATAACATGAAATCATTTAAATCTTTTCAGATTCATTAAAAAAAATTGGGGCGGCACGATGGCGCAGTGGTTAGCATGTCGGCCTCACAGCAAGAAGGCCCTGGGTTTGAGTCCCGGGCTCGGCGAGGGCGTTTCTGTGTGGAGTTTTCATGTTCTCCCCATGCTTGTGTGGGTTTCCTCTGGGTAGTCTGGTTTTCTCCCACAGTCCAAAGACACACACATTAGGCTAACTGGCTGATCCAAATTGCCCCTAGGTGTGGATGGTTGTGTGTGTTGCCCTGTGACGCTCTGGCGAGCTGTTCAGGGTGGACCCTGCCTTCGCTCAGAGTTGGCTGAGAGAGAGAGAGAGAGAGAGAGAGAGAGAGACGTGTCCCGAATCACACCGGGATCTCTATAGAAAAAAACAGGTTGACAGTCTTTCTTCGAAAGAGAGTCTCTGACCCACAATCTCACCCTGTTCACTACATAGGGCACGATTTCCCCTTTACATTTCCCACAGTGCTTTGCAGCAGGTTGCCAGCTTGAGTCACTAGATCAGATCCCCTGTTGGTAATTAAAAAAAAAACAATAATAATAATTTTGTGTGTTTATATAAACACACCCCAGTGTTCATGTGTGTGTGTGTGTGTGTGTGTGTGTGTGTGTGTGTGAGGATGAGACGGAAGCCATCATTTCAGCGTCGTTCCTCGGCTTCGGTCCGCCGCTCGCTCTCTTCACATACACACGCCGCGTTTTTTCTGTCGAGACAAAAAAAAACAAAAAAAAAACAAGAAAGCAATCGTACTAATACATCCTCCAAAAGAGAGAGAGAGAGAGAGAGAGAGAGAGAGATGGAGGGAGAGATGTAGAGAAAGGGAGGGGGAGAGAGATGGAGAGGAGGAGGGAAAGAGAGGGAGGGATGATAATAAAGAATAATAATATTCTTTTATTGAAAACGATCGAAGAGTGTAAGTTTGTAAGTTTGCAGACTTTTAAACGGCTGTGCTTCATGAAATTGTTTAAACGGATTATTTTTTCCTGCTCGGTCGGTTTTAAAGGAAATGTATTTCTTCTTTTCTTTCTTTTCTTTTTATTTTTTTGATAAAAAGGACTGCATCGTTGTTGTTGTTGGGATTTATTTTTTTTTGTTGGCGTCTATGTTTTGCACTGCAGAAACCGATAAGTGCACTACTGTTACCACGTTCTGGTTTTTAGAGAAAGAGAAAAGAAAGCGTTTTGTTTTTAATCTTTATGAGAGTTTTGTGTTTGAATCGCTTTGTTTCTTTTCTTTCTCTTTTCTTTCTTTTTATGATGATGATGATGATGATGATGATGATTAAGTGTTTCCGCTTTTGTTATTAGCGCTCGCTAGTATTCACTTGTGCTGTGTTTGTTTTTGGTGGAAGTGTTTTAGGGTTTCTTTCCCTTCCTATTTAAATCCGAACCATGGTGTGTGTGTGTGTGTGTGTGTGTGTGTGTGTGTGTGTGTGTGTGTGTGTGTTTGGGTTTCTTTCAAAG
>JBCNYH010000005.1:12783310-12795625 GCA_039654325.1 Tandanus tandanus
AGTATTTAATAAGAATATTTCATTCATTCAGATCTAGGATGTGTTATTTTAGTGTTCCCTCTATTTTTTTGAGCAGTGTATATTAATCTTGAAAAAGTGTATAATATAAAGAATATTTAAAAAAACTTTAATTACTTTAGATAATAAAAACTTAGGCGAGTGAGTGGCGGCGGGTGTGCTGTGAGTGGCGGGTGTGCTGTGAGTGGCGGGTGTGCTGTGAGTGGCGGGTGTGCTGTGAGTGGCGGGTGTTGGTTGTCGGAGTATAGGTGTTTAGAAATTCGTGCTGTTCGTTTTGGTTTGCAGGCGAAGATCCGGCGTGCTGAGCTTCAGAAGGCGCGAGCGCTGCAGTCTTACTACGAGGCCAAAGCTCGGAGAGAGAAAAAGATCAAAAGCAAAAAGTAAGTGGAGGATGTTTCCGTGTTCATTAACACCGCGGCGCTTTAATCAGTTTCCAAAAGTTTAAATGGAGATTGTACACGTGAGGGTGACGTCACTGCTGAGTATTTAAAATAATACCAAGTGCAGACTCCGCCCCCTTAACCCAGTTTTATTACATCATTCCTGACCGCCGCACGTCAGCAGGAACGTGTCACTATTTATTTATTACTTTATTTAATAGTGTGACGTCTTCACAATGATGTGTGCAGTGTTAGGTGTGTCTCTCACTCTGTCTCGCTCACTCTCTCTCTCTGTCGTGCTCTCTCTCTCGTGCTGTCTATCTCCCTCTCTCGTGCTCCCCCCCCCTCTATCTTACTCTCCCTCCCTCTCTCTCTCCCAGGTATCATAAGGTACAGAAGAAGGCTAAACGTAAGGAGTTCCTGAAGCAGTTTGACGAGATGATGAAGTCGGATCCGATGGCGGCGCTGGAGGAGTTGAAGAAGATGGAGCTGTCGCGGATGGAGGAGAGGATGTCACTCAAACACCAGAACAGCGGCAAGTGGGCCAAGACCAAAGCCATCATGGCCAAATACGACGACTCGGTACGAATGGCCTTCTGGGAAAAAGTCACACGCAAATATCGCGGTGTTTAGGTTTTATAACAAAATCTTATTTGAAGGATTTGTGTGTGCGAGAGGTGTGAAGAGTTCCTTCAATCATCACACATCACCCCTTTAAATGCTGTCCTGAGCCACGTGTCATGTTTTTAAAAGGAGCCACGTGGAACATTTAAAGGAGCTTCGTGTCAGTTTGTCTTAAAGGAGCGATTAGTATAAAGTTGTCTTAAAGGGGCCGTGTGTAATTAGATTAAAGGGGCCGTGTGTAATTAGATTAAAGGGGCCGTGTGTAATTAGATTAAAGGGGCCGTGTATAATGATGTTCATGGCACCTCCTGCTGCCTGTTATGTAAGTTGCAAATGCAGTAGAAACTGAGTAAGAATTCACCATGTTCCCTTTTCGGTTTAAATAAAGTGTGTGTGTGTGTGTGTGTGTGTGTGCGCGCGCGCACCTTTTATTTTTTTTCATGGAGAAGGAACAAGGATGGGCGGCTCTGGTCTGGTTGTGGGCAGGGATGAGCGGGTCTTGTCTGATTTGGGGCAGGCATGAGTGGGTCTTGTTGGGGGCGGGGCTTATTTGCAGTCTGGAATTAAATATGAAACATCCTGAAGTTTGGACGGTTTTGAGTTTATTTGTGAGCGCTGTGATTATTTCGGCTGCACGGACACTGAAGTTTTACGCTCTGCACCTTTAAGATTATTTACACGTTGTTTATAGAATTTATTTATTTAGATTTATATCTTTTTGGTTTTTAATTGATTTGTATGTTTATATTTAAAGCAGTTTCACATTTTTAGTGGTTTTAATATTCCTTAATTCTCTGAAGCATCTTTAGGTTTTTTTTGTTTGTTCTGTAATTTTATTTATTTGTTTGTTTATTTTAAGTTCTATTGTTTGCGTACCGCAGCCGGAGTGGTGGATTTAATAATGATAAAATAACTCGACACTAAACAGTCATTTCCTTTTTATCGGTTCGCTGAATCATCACGCTGATTAATCCTCGCTCTCGTCCCCGCGCGGTGTTTTTCAGGCCCGGAAGGACATGCAGCAGCAGCTGGAGCTGAACAAGGAGCTGACTCAGAAACTCGCCGTACCCTCTGATGACGATGAAGATGATGGCGAGGGAAAAGACGATGAAGAGGCGAGCGCTCTGCCTGATTTCGTAAACGAGGCCAAGTCTGCGGGCGGCTCCGTGAACCCCTGGATGAGGGGCAAATTGACCAGCGAGGGTCCCGGGGTCACGGCGGATCCTGACACGACGGTTACAGAGGAACTGGTAAGCAGTGAGCGACGGAACGAGGAACGAGAGGAGGAGGAGGAGGAGGAGAATGAGGAAGAGCAGCTGCTGAGACACTTTGAGAGGAAACGGACACTGAGACAAGACGAGGAAGACGATCTGGTTCCTGTCTCACAGGAGGAGGAGGAAGGCGGTACGTACTCACCTGCTCGCTGTAATGACCCTCATGTCTCCTCTGTGGGGCGTGGCTTTACCTGAAGGCGAAGCTGTGTGTATGATGTATGCGAGGGTGATTATGTTGAAACGTGGTTTGGTACACGAGGCTAAGTTGGTGGCTACGTGCGACATTACCGTGACGTCACAGAAGTAACCGTTTAGACGATCGGCGAGCGCCTTTATGTGCTAGCTATTGAATTCTGGAATCTGATTGGCTGGAAGGTGTTGATTAATTTACTGACTGTGGTGCAGCCGCTCATCGTACGTTTATATTAATAAATGAATGTGATTATTTCCTGCGGTTGTTTGGATATGGTACTGTTTCTATGGTAACAGCTCGTTTACGGAAGAGATTATTAATAAACTCTTGACGATCTGAGGAGGCGGTGATGCAACATTTATGGAAGGAGTCTCCACTCTCTCTCTCTCTCTCTCTCTCTCACACACACACACACACAGTGTTTATTCGACTCCATCATGGCTGATTATCTGCACCGCTGAATGTGTAAATGAGCTCAAACTGTATAGTCCCCCCACCCCCCCAAACCCTCTCCCTCTTTATCTCTCCCCTCTCTCTTTCTCCCTCTCTCTCCTTCTCTATCTCTCAACCCCCACATGTGTGTCGGGTGTTGGTGCTGTAATGTATACACACTAATAAAGTGCTTCTCATGTATTATCCAGCATCACCGAGTCTCTACTGCTGAAATCTCCTCTCCAGTTACACTGACTAGCGCCGGTCGCCATGACGACGAGAATGACTTTTGATCAAATATTCCATGTAATACAGAGGAATGTGATTATCAATCAAATTTACAGCAAAAAAGGTTACCACTCTATCCCAGAAAAAAAAAATTCAATAATCGACAATTATGCTAATCAGCACCCAATAAGCCCCGCCCCCTCAGTCTTGGCACAGAATATATCACAGCTTTAGTGCACGTTTACTGCCTTTTGACTCCGCCTCTTTTTCTGGAATGATTCGTTATTCCCCTTGGCTACTTTATACTTTAATGATCACATGATCAGCGTGGATTATGGGAAATTTCGTAGCTGAATTTGACACCTCAAATCTTTCCTCAGCGCACGCCGGAGCACAGGAGGAAGTAGCGAGAGATGTACAGGAAGAGGAAGAGGAAGAGGAGGCCGTGTCGGTGTTCAACTCTTTGTTTAACAGACTGATGAAGCGCACTCGCACGTCAAAGGAGCCTCCGCCAGGCAAAGCTGGTCTGGCCCAAGAGGCGGAGCTTGTGCATGAAGAGGAGGAGTTTCTGAACGAGGGGATGGTCCGTGCACGCACCATGGAGGACCTGGAGGCCCTGGTGCATGATGGGACTATGGAGGAGACGGCGGTGTCTGTTCCGCACGCTGCCCGCGCAGACACGGCGTCTGAGCCACGCAGCAAGAAGAAGAAAGAAATCGACCTGAGCGAAGTGCTCACTAAACACGCCAACGTGATTAAAGTGGCGCTGGCGCCAACGCAGGTGGAGGAAGACGACGGTGAGGAAGAGCAGGTGAACGAAACTTTATTTCTGTTTTACAGCAAAAGCAACGAAAAAGTTCATCTTTAAAACCAGTCGAGAGGAGAACACACTGAAAACTCTCTCTCACACACACACTCTCTCGCGCATACTCTTTCTCTCACACACACTCAGTCACACTCTCACACACACACACACACTGTCTCACACACTCTCTCTCACACACTCTCGTGCACTCTTTCTCTCGCGCACACACTTGCACACTCTCGCACTTACACACTCTCTTGCACATACACACACACACACCCACCCTCTCTCTCACATTCACATTATCTGTCTCCCTTACCCTCTCTCTCTGACACTGTCACACACACTCTCACGCTCTCTCTCACGCTCTCTCTCGTTTATGAATAAAGATCTCGGACTCAACGTGTTTCAGAAACCTGAGTCCAGATTAGAATCGTATTTCAGACGTTATCAGATTATTCAGAAGGAAACATTAACGCGCTGCTCCTGATCCTGCTACTCTTTATAAATAGTAATAAAGCCAGGTGGATATGATCACTGAGACGGAACGTGGAGGTGAATATTCACTGATATCCGCAGAGTCTGAGGTGAATAATAGTTTTAATAAGATTTATAGATTTCTCTCACGGTGTTCTCTCGTTTCTTCTCCCTGATTAACGCTCGTCTGCATTTCACCTGAGAACTTCGGTTTTACTAAACAAGACGATGGTAAAAATTTAAAACCGGGGCAGGTAGAAAAGGGCGTGGTTTGAAATAACTCGCGGTACGTTTTTCACGCCAGTGACGTCGAGTCAGTCGGATGTTTAAGTGAAAGACGGGACGAGACGTCTTCAGAATGAATTATCAGCTCTAGATGGATTTCAGTGAGCCCGGCTAATTCCATGAACGACGCTCTGTTGTACAAACAAAAACTAAGATCAACTAGGCTTAAAAATTCTATTAGCCAATCCGTGCGCGTTAGTAATCTCGTCAGGTGGAGATGGTACTCAGGATCAGTTCCGCAGTCGTGTGCGGTGAGAAAAGCGAGGACGGGGTCCGTCAGGTTTAAATATCTGGGCTAGTAGTTCGAGTGATGTCATAGGAATCAAGTGACGTGACTGGCGAGTTACGGCGAGCGTCATGTGGACTCGACTTGATAGTGTCAACGAGTCTCACTAAATAAATAACAGAAGAACCCCTCAGTTCCGTTTCTGTTTATAATCGCCATGTACGCGAGTGAGAGCTCGGATTCGCTAATCTCAGGTTGGATTACCGGAAATAATTAGCCTTTTGACGGGTTACGCTAAATCAAGCGACGTGCTTTCAAATAATTTCGAGTTTATTCACATCCTGGAATACCAGCGTGATGTCTTCAGTTTCGTCCCCGGATTTTTTTTCCCGTCTGTTCTCTCACATGAGCGCTGGTCCTGTTCAAAAATCCTTTCCTGCAGGTGAGAACTGGAACGAATGATTGAAGGAATGAATGAACGATTAAAATCTCGTCTTCCCGTCTCTCTGCGTGTCTCCTCCTCTCCAGGGCGTGTCGACGCAGTTGTCCATCATTAAGGAGGCCTTCGCAGGAGACGATGTCATCTCTGACTTCCTGAAAGACAAAAAGAAACAGGAAGAGGCGGGGCAACCCAAAGTGGTGGACCTGACCCTGCCCGGATGGGGAGAGTGGGGCGGAGTCGGACTCAAGCCCTCCCGATACAAACGCAGGAAGTGAGTCATACAGGAACTGCAACACGTCTTTGTTTTATTTATGTTTATTAGTTGGATATTCGTCTAACTGTATTGATATGGTTACCATGGATACGTGAAAAAAAAACAAAATAAAAATGACTGAGATGTGAATCGGATGTAAAGCTGAGATTAAAGTATTGGCACCCTGACGTTTGGTAACTTTTATAAAGTATTAACTTTTATGATTGTGTACGTCGTTAGGCTCTGGCAGGAACTAGTTGGTTCTGGATGTTTATTGTGTGTGCGCGTGTGTGTGTGTGTGTGTGTGTGTAGGTTTCGGCTCAAGCCTCCTCCCGCCGCCCCGAGAAAAGACCAGAAGCTTCCGTCGGTGATCATCTCTGAGAAGAGGAACGCGTCCGTGGCGTTGCATCAGGTACCGGGCGGCGCTGAGAGGATGTGGTTACGCGAGCAGACACTTTAAAGAGCAGCAGGAAAACGAGACGAGCTGCGAACCAAGAAATAAATCAGATTAACTACATAATGCTCTCTGTTTCTTTTTAATAAACTCTGATCGCTTGAAATGTCTTATCAAATTTAAAGTCTGTTTCTGTCTCTCTCCACCTCTCTCTCTCCATCCATCTGTTTGTCTCTCCATCCGTTTGTCTTTCTCTCCATCCATCTCTCTCCATCCGTTTGTCTTTCTCTCCATCTCTCTCTCCATCCATCTGTATCTGTCTTTCTCTCCATCCATCTCTCTCTCCATCTCTTTTTCCATCCATCTCTTTCTCTGTCTGGATCTCTGTGGGTCTCTATCTTTTTGTATCTTCATTTCTGTTCCTGTCTGTCTCTCTCTCACTCCATCTCTCTCTCTCTCTCTCTCTCTCTAGGTGAACCAGTTACCGTTCCCGTTCCAGGACAGCACTCAGTTTGAGACGTGTATTCGTTCCCCTGTGGGTCAGACGTGGAACACTCAGAACACCGTAAAGAAACTCACCGCGCCCAAAGTGGTGACCAAACTGGGCTCCATCATCGAGCCGCTGAAGAAAGAGGACCTGCTGCAGGACGAGCGGAGCGCCGGAGCGCTGAAGAAGAGGCCGCAGATCATCCTGCAGGAGAAGGGCGGGGAAAGGAAGCGAAGGGGCGGAGCCAGGAGGGCACAGAAGAAGAAGAAGAAAAGGAGTGAGGGGGGTGATTGATCAGGATGATGGCATGAGGTCAGGACTCGAGTAATCGTGGGTGAGGAGGAGGAGGATGAAGGAGTGATGAGAGACGTTACTGGGGAGATCAAAGACAACTGATCTGATTAAATAAACCATGTGACGGAGAGACGGTTAAAATATGGTGGAATTGTTTTCTTCTTTACCGTCCTTTCTGACGCGTCTCTGATCACTCGCTTCTCATGAACCCGTTTGTTTAGAACCTCCTGCTGGTGATTCTCTCGAGTTTTCTCTCCACTTTGGGTTTGGTTTGAGGAAATGATTTCATTTGGATGTTTGTTTGTTTTCTGCTGGAACCAGTTTGGTGACGCAGGACGGTGAGATTTTTAAGTTCCGAGACAGACAGAAGTGCGGTGGATGATGTAACGAAGGGTGCGACGCAGTTCCCATAATCCAGTTCTTTCTTCATCACTGAACGTTTCACAGATCGGATTAAAGTCTGCATTACAACAAACACCACGAGACTCAAAATAAATATTTCCACACGTGACTCATGAGAAGAACATGAAGGAAATAAAGGGTTTGTGTTTAATTGTACTGAATAAAATCAACGAAATGACAGGAAATCGGCGCTGGTTTAAATCACCACATTTATTAAAGAACAAATTCAGTTAAATATGTTTTATAATAAATTTGTTTCTGTTCTGACGGACATTAAAGTCTATAATCAGCTTAAAAATGTATTTAATTATTCAAATCCGTTTTATTTAAAATGTCCACCACCATTTAATAATAATAATAATAACAATCCTGCTGTAATCCAGTCTTACACTCATACACACCTACCAATATTCACTATCATGTTCATTCATTCATTCGTTTTCTGAACCGTTTAATCCTAGTTAGGGTCTCGGGGCGGCTGGTGCCCATCTCAGCCGACTCTGGGCGCGGGCGGGATACACCCTGAACATATTCAGTGTTATATTCACTATTGTAGGGTTGAAAGTTTGTGCACTCCGATTCTTTATACTTTTGTCGAGTGTATCTACGGCTTGAGAGGCTCAGGACGGGAACGGGATCAAACTAAGAGCGGATCTGTGTTTATCTTCGTCTCCTTGAAATCTGACAAGGCTGAAATTTATTCACCTTAAAAACATTTTCAGACAATCTATTTTATTTTATTTTATTTTTTTGAAATTGAGAATTCTCAGATTTGCACCAAATTTGCACCATATACTCCGGAGGTGAACATAAACACAGCGGTGCACTTCGTTCTGTTCTGTCGTTCTCTCAAGCAGTGATCCGAGCTCTTGGATGTGTCCGGCGTGTCCGTGTGTACGGTACATTCTAGAACATTAATATGTACAAAGCTGCGGTTTTGAGAAACAATCAGAAAACGCGGTGCAGCAACATCCTGATAAATTTTTTTTTTTTTTTTTAAATATGAACAATAAATGATTCATAAACGACTTTAGCAGGAAGTAAAAGAGGAGAACTGTAACACCATTGTTTTCTGAGAAGAAAAAACCAGAGGGATCATTTTCAGATACAGGATTACTCACCACTCACCTGAAGTTCCTTGTGTGACTGTTATCACTATACTCAGTGTGTGTTTGTGTGTGTGAGAGAGGGAGGGCATTTCTGAGAACACGGGCCTCACCTGACCTGCCATGAATATTTCATCGAAGGCTGCACTTGTTAACGGTGATGAAAGAAACGAGGGGAGGTGTTTTGTTTTGGGTTTTTTTACGCCGTCGTGACTCAGCACAAAGTTTCTTCTAAAAGCTGCCCTTTCATCTCAGGACTCAGTCTTCCTCCGTCTGCTCGAGGACACACACCGTCTGATCCGCGCTTCTCGGTTCTCGGTCGACATGCACGCTGTTGTGTTTGCTGCGTTTTTGCTCCAGGTTTGGACCTCTGTAACGGGATATCCGACCGGCGCTCCAGTCGGCAGGTGTGTGGACATGACCCCGGGACACAACGTCCCGCCGCAGACGAGTCGCTCTCCTTACAGCATCGTCCTTAGCAACACCACCTTCAGCACCAATCAGGAGATCAGAGGTAATCACTACTGAGATTTCAATTAGTTTCTTTACTGGAGGCAAAAAAGAAACATCTGAAGGACCTTCTTTGTGAATTGAGTGGAGATACCAGAGATGATACCACGGACGGATGGAGCAAACAGGTGGATGGTTGGATGAGGAGTTAGAAGAGAGATAGATGGATTATGGGGAAGATAATGATCTAACCGGTAGAAAAAGATGGAGGATTGAGATCGGAGCAACAGGAAGTTAGATGGATTAGGGATGGGGAGCATTCTGGTCGAACATTTTAGATGGATGGAGGATGAAAGGAGAATTGGTGAACCAGTTAGAGGTGGCACAACCGTCTCACAGCAGAAAGGTCGTGGGTTCGAGTCCTGAGCTCGGCGAGGGTGTGTCTGTGCGGAGTTTGCACGTTGCAGAGAGACTCTGACCTCCACGCGCCGCTGTAGGATTAAGCGCCTCAGAAAAGAGTTAACGAACCCGTAGGTTGGTGTTTGGTGGATGGTGAGATTGAGAGAGGGAAGAGAAGAATCGATATGTTAAAAGCTAGTGAGCAGGGATGGAGGAATAGATTGAATGATGGCGAGTGGGTAGAGTTCGGTGTAAAGATGGTAAGATGTTTAGGTGAATTAAAAAGTAGCAATCAAAAATGGATGGGTGGAGAAATGGTGAACTAATAGAGGTGGATGGATGGTGAGCTGATAGATGGATAAAGCTGTGGATAAGATGGTAGAGATGGATGAATAAACTGGTAGATGATGTTTAGGAAGATAATGAGCAGATTGAGAGAAGATGGATGAAGGGATTGGAAATGATGTATGGAGTTGCTGAAGACGATGGAGGACGTTCGCGGGATGGAGGGATCGATGATTCGGCTGACGAGACAGGACGGTGGTTGTTTCTGAGAGCGATTAAAGAAGAACGGATGTGTCTGTAGGGAGGAGGAAGAGGTGTTTAGAGGTCCGAGGTGATGGATGGAGGGATGAATTGCTGGTAGAAGTGAGGAGGAGATTTTGGAAATGGACGGCGTGTTCTAAAGGGTGCAGATGTTTAAAATGGAGGTGTGATGTTAAAGGGGTAATCCGATGCAGCCTGTCGAGGCGGTTATCGCCCAGAGGAAGAGGAAGAGTTTATAATGCTTCATAAGTGATTCATGATAACATTAGAGCGAGTAAAGAGCCGGATTAGGAAACCTCCAGTGAGCTCAGAGAGGCAGGAACTTGGCTCAGGTTGGGTTTTTTTATTTTATTTTTTTGAAAGTCTTAATCTTTAAATATCTCTCGAGTTACTCAAGCACACTCGACTGGTTCTGTCTGAAGAGCACGCAGTGTGTATATATATATATATATATGTTTAAATTATAAACGTACAGAATTTCTTTGGTGGTTATTTATTTATTTATTGATTAAATTATTTATTTCCTCCGACTCGGTAAACCGGAGTACCCGGAGGAAACATGCAAGCATGGGAAGAACATGCAAACTCCACACAGAAACACTCGAGCCCGGGATTCGAACCCAGGACCTTCTTTCCGTGAGGCGATGTGCTAACCACTACGCCACCCGCCGTTACAGTTGTTATAAATAATAATTAAGTAATAAATAATTGATTGTATTTTAATTAAATCCTATTTCTTAATACTTTAATGACATTTTGTTGACCGTATTATATTTAATCAGATAATTACAAAAAGTTGGATTTTAAAATTTTCATTTAATTATTTCTTTAATTCCTAAATTATTCTGCATTATTTTACTGAATGGTTTAAACTATCGGGAATAATAATAATAATTATATAGTTTTGTGTTTAAAACACACTAAATGTGATTAAATGAAGATATATTTGAATGCAGGATATTTGTGTAAAAAATAACTTTAAAGAAAAAATACCTGGTGAATAACTTTAATTTTAACGTTAAACTTTAAATCAATAAACTGTTTTATTTCTTTAGTTTCTCTGTAAAGTGTGTAAAAATATTTTTATTCCTAGAATGAGTGATGATGATGATGATGATGATGATGATTTTTAACCCTTACAGTGAAGCTCCACACGCAGAATAAATGTATTTATATATTTAGAAATACTGATGTCTTGGCGCTTAGTAAGTCACCTGCGCCCCCTGCTGGTCCTGAAGCGCCATTACACGTATTTACCGTTTCAGATGTTCTTTTGTTCTCAGTAGATTATTTAAATGAGATGATGTTTCTTTTATGGTTTTTTTTGTTGATGATTTGGACATGATGCCAGATTTAAGAGTCACTGTGGACGTGTTTGTGTGTGTCAGTGACGATTCAGGGCCCAGAGTACCTCGGTTTGCTCCTGCAGGCGCGATCAGGCTCCAACATCGATGCTGTGGGGACCTGGGGTACTCCGCCACCCAACACCAAATACTTAGCGGTGATTATACACACTTCACTTTTACAGCACAACAACATTAGCGTTTATTATGTGTAACATATTGAAAATCGGACGCCCACGTCTCGGCTCAGGGGTGTTAAGTGACGAAACTAAGTGCACCCTTGTGTTTGTCTTGACCTCCCTAGGGTGCTTGTCTTGACCTCCCTAACCTATCTTGGGAATTTGGTGAAAATCTGAGAATGGTAAATTAATTAATTTGTGGTATTTTTTATTTCTTTTTTTAGGGTGAAATTATTTTCTTCCTCAGATTTGCACCAAATCCACACCATGTGTTTGTCTCGACTTCCTTAACGTATGGTGGGAATCTGAGGAGGTCAAATTTTTCACCCAAAAAACATTAAGGGTTTAATTAACCTTAGTAACCTGTGTAGGGTAAAAAAAGCTCTGATTTTTACGGTACGTTAAAGAGGTCAAGACGATCACATGGGGTGCCATTACTTTTGTCTTGTTAAACTCCTGAAGAGAGATATGAGCACATTCGTATGTCGGTGTATACGGTGGGAAGGAACCAGTCTGTCGTTTTTATTGGCGGTACTGCACAACTGAATGAGTTTCTTGAGCTGTAAACCCAGTAATATAAATTTGTGATGAAATCCGTCACTGTTCGCGTTAATGTAAATAAAGTAAAAAAATCAGGATTTATGGGTTGAAAATGAATCCAAATGGCATCTGATGGTTAAAATCATCCTGAACCGTGAAAGGCGTAGAGTCGAGTGTTCAATACTTCTCTACATCATAAATATTTTATTTAAGAATATAATTTAAATTTTAACATCTTTTATGAATCAGAGATTATTAATAAATAATAATTAGCCTCCTCTTAACCCCCACACACCCCGCCCCTCCTTTTAACCCATTGCTCATTTTTTAAATTATTGTATTATTACACTGTAATTAAATGATCACAATCTTTACACATTCAATTTGTGGTGTGTTTATATGCACTGCTCAAAAAAATAAAGGGGACACTTAAACAACACAATGTGACTCCAAGTCAATCTCACTTCTGTGAAATCAAACTGTCCACTTAGGAAGCAACACTGATTGACAATCAATTTCACCTGCTGTTGTGCAAATG
>JBCNYH010000005.1:12795725-12829175 GCA_039654325.1 Tandanus tandanus
ACACTACTGAGCCTCATTTTGACTTGTTTTAAGGACATTACATCAAAGTTGGATCAGCCTGTAGTGTGTAATTTTGAATGTGACTCAAATCCAGACCTCCATGGGTTAATAAATTTGATTTCCATTGATAATTTTTGTGATTTTAATGTTCCCTTTATTTTTTTGAGCAGTGTATATATATATATATATGTGTGTTTGTGTGTGTGTCTTGTAGTGCTCAGGAGTCAACCAAAGTGCCATCACACACTCCAACAGAAACAGTAAGAATAATGAGACCACCTACACCTGGGTAGCTCCAGATTCTCTCAACACCACCTTCATCACGTAAGCAGCTTTCAAACATCAACGATGAAATAATAAATTTATATAAATTCAGTATAAATACACATTAAACACGGTTCTGATACGCACGTGAACCTCTGCACCGAAAAACCTGTGCACCAGTCACGGCGCCCGTTAGATTATAATATTAAAATGCTTCCGTGTGATGTTTAAATGAAAGGTTTTATTTTATAATATTTATGTGAATGCATGTATTTTTCTTTTGTCCTTCAGGGCCACTGTAGTCGCTAATAGAACCACTTTCTGGGTAAATCTTTCATCAGAAACTCTGTCCAGAGGTGAGATTTAATCACGATGATCTTGTATTACACTTTCGTTACATTACAGACATCTTCCTGTGTGTAAAGTTAAAATTATAATCACATAATAAATCATAGCACATTTTCTATCTTCATGCACCTCACGTGTACTTCACCTGCGTGTCCCGAACCGTAGCGTTTATTACATGATGGATTTTAAAACTCAGAGGCTCAGATCTCAGTCCAGGAGCGTGACAGGACGAAAGTAAGTGCACCCCTGCGTTCATGTTGTTCTCCTTAATGCACGGTGAGGATTTGGGGAAAATTGGTTAGTGCGGATTTTTTTTTTTTTTTTTTCACCCAAAAACACAAAGGCTAACTAACCCCCTTACTGTTTTTTGGTTGGCGGAGCGAAAAATTTGACGTCTTTAGATTTCCACCAAATTCTCACCGTGAGTTAATCTTCACCTCCTCAACATTCGGGGCAAATTTGGTGGAAATCTGAAGTCATCTCATTTTTCACCCCCCAAAAATGGTAAGGTTAGTTAGTCTTTGTGGTTAATTTGGTTGAAGTTCCATCAGCGTCATCTGATTCTCACCAAATTTGCACAGTACGGTAAACGGAGTAAGATTATACGGTAAGAGTGAGCAGCGTTCATCGTAGTTTCAAGAACACGAAGGGGGATTTGGAGAACTTTCAATGACTTCCATCTAATTTGTTCCGCATGTTAAGCAGGTCAAGACTAACACATGGTGTGAATTTGGTGTAAATCTGAACTCATCAAATTTTTTGCCCCCTACCGAAAATAACAGTAAGTCTTTTGTATTTTTAAAATTTTGACGTCATCAGCAAAAATACTGCGTGTTCGTCTTGACCTCCTTAACATTCAGTGTGAATTTGGTGGAATCTGATGACGTCCCTTTGTTTTGTTTAAGGAAAAGAGAAATTGTCCTCGTCAGATTTGCACCAAATTCACATCATATGTTCAGGTGGTGAGCACATGGTGCGAATCTAAAGGCGGCAAATTTTTCACCGTAAAAACAGTAAGGTCTGTTTTTTGGGGCAAAAAAATAAAAATTCAGATTTTCACCAAATTCGCACTGTATGTCAAGACCAAAACAAACGGAGGGGTGCACTTAGTGTTGTTGTGCCCCGCCCTGAGCTGAGATCTGAGCTATCGATAAAGTCAGTGTGTAGAAGAGGAGTGAACTTGCATTACAGAAGCGATAACCAGTCATTCCTTCACATCCATCCCTTTTTTCTTATAAGACAAAAAAACCTTGTGATGTTAGCAGGAACTCCTCGGTCCTGAAGTCTCATGTTACAGCTTTACCTCTGACACTGGAGACTCCTTCCATAAACGTTCAATGAACATTTTACAGGAAACGTCTCCAAGGTGATGACTCCGCACATTAAAAACCTGTCCAGACTGTTGCTATAGTAACACTAACAGAATGAAGGTGTTGGTAGAAGGGTTTACAGCTTTACACACAATTTCAATCCACAGTCGGTTTGTGGTCCGTGTTTTGTTCTCATGCAGTGATGACATCCCCCCCGTTTTCTCTAGCACTTGTCATTAAAAGCACCATAATGGATGCATCTAAAAATCTAAAACCGATTCTCTTCATGTTCCCCTTTTCTCAGTCCCAGTCCCGAACCCGAACCCGAGTGGAGGCAACACGGCAGCAGATCCCAGGATGGCCTTCATGCCCATTCTGTTCCTCACGCTCCTGATGTCAGCGGTGTTCCAATAATTTGCGAACGCAATCTCGCCCGAGTCGTTCGTCTAATCGCCGTTCTGTTACGCACATCACGAACCGCAGTGTTTATAATATAAAGAGAATGGCCCAGGATTTCATTCTGGGTTTGGTATGAAATAAATGAAACGGTTTCGGTGTGTGTGATTTATTGTGTATTGACCTCCTGTAAAAATGAACCCCGACCCCGGTGTAACCCTTATATACCTCCAGCCTTCCTCTACTGCACCTCCAGTGTAAACATTACTGTGTAAAATAAACTACATGTTGTTTATATTTCCAATAAGATTATTTTATTGTAGATATTTCCGTATTTTATATCTTCCTGCACTACAGATGATTCAAATATTTAAATTTGGTCTCAGATCTGCAGAATTTACTGACTGTAGTATATTAAAAAAAATTCAACAAAATAAAAAGTGCTCCTGTGTTTCATAACAAATGGTGTAAAACTGGCCCAAAAAACAAAGACGATCATAGGTCTCTGATTCTAATCTCCCTCTGAAAGAACTTAAATTTAACCCTTCCTTAACTACCAGAACTAAAACCCGTCCCTAGTCTTCCAACTCAAACAATTTCTTTAAACTCAGCGGCTCATTTCTCTCACCTCTCTTCTCCTGCTGGAAAAAAAATTGAGTCAAATAATGATTATAAATTTGTGAGAAGTGTTTCTACCCAGTAATCGTGATATTAAAGCGGTAAAAGGAAGATTATTCAGAACTCGATTATTCTGAGCGACTGCAGCGTTTTCTTTTTCTGTAATTATCTCCTTGTCAGAAAGCCAGAGGAATAAATTAACACGTAGATGCCTAAAAACTTACTGAGAGTAGTGCGGTGATCATGTGTCTCACAAACTCGAGCTGAGAGGAGTGCGGCATCTCTCACCATCTCGGCCGGGGTAAATATTAGCGCAACATTAGTGCCTGCGCCGTATAAAACAGATCCTGTGACTCCACACACACACACACACACACACACACACACACTTCACATAGAACTCATGTTCATAGATATTTACTACATCAAAAATGCTCCTTCCTGCACTGCATTTATTCACATAAAAGTCGTCGTGTGGCCGGAAAGTTCTGTTCCAAGTTGTGCACAGATTTGCTGATTGAACTCAGGCTGTTGATATTTACCAAAAAAACTTAAAAGATGTCTTTAACTACCCCCCCTGTCTTTGCTGGTCATAAAACTAACAAACAGGAAGTGAAACATCCACATTTTAACACCTTAAAGTCATTAAACTACCTCCACGAGTCTCCACAAGGGGGCGCTCTGATTAAGCTACACTGTAGTGTATATTTAAATACAAGAATGCAGAAATCAATGATTGTAGCAGGCTGCTTGGTTTTCATGTCACGTGCTCGGCTACATAATTTTCTAGAAGCGCATATGATCTCCACAACCTTTTACGCTTTATTATTCTTCTTAACATCTTAAATGAGAGGCGGTTTTCGACAGGATACAACGAAGCTGTACGGTTACAAGCGTTTCCTTCATTTTCTGCCAACAAGCTATATACAGGTCAGAGCTAAATTTGTGGGCGGGGAAACGTATAAATCTGTACGCTGTATCAGGATTGGTTAAAAAAAAAAATCCCTTGAGGTGACCTCGCAGTTCCGTCACTTTATAGTTCAGATTTAATTAGTGAAGAATTTCTGAATTGAAATGTCACTCTTGTTGAAATCATGGATTTGTATCAAACACTTCCAAAGAACACGAACAATTGTGCAGTGCGTTGGCGCCCCTAGTGTGAACCCTGAAGCTTGGACACGTGATCTGATGAAGCTGCTGCATGAAAAGCTCATTTTCATATAAAACAACTCTGAACAAACCAACCAGGGGATCAGAGTGTCAGGTGAGAACGACTGCGTTTACCTGAAACCTGAGGTGTGAATCCGACACTGAGCTGGAGCAGGAAATATAGACGGATAAAATTACCAGAATTTCCCCCCCTAATCAGGGCTGGGTTGAAATAAGCCGGGCGTGTCTGAGTGATGAAGGTGTGCACTTATTACCTGGACACAAACAACACTGAGAAAAGGAAGTAAGGGAAGATGAGCAGCGGGAGAAAGTGGATTGACGTTCAGATGGCTGGATCGTGTATAAATATTAACACCGGAAACACACACACAGGAATCCAGACGGCGGTGTGAGCGTCATCAGGGCCGCGCAGGAGATAATCGGGGTTAAATATAGCAGCGCTGAGCCGAGAGCGAATCCATTCCATGCAACCATAAACCATGGAACGAGTCCACAAGCGAACGGCGTGGGCGTAATTACGGCTATCAATGAGTCTGTACAATTCCACGATTATTCACCTCGCACCAAGACACCGCCGTCACGAGGGCCGGGCTCAGGAATCTGGTACCCGATGAGATTTAAAGGTCCTCCAGGAGGTAACGCTTCGAGGAAGAAATGCAGGCACCGCTTTGGCACAAATATCTCACAATATTCATCACACAAATGTTTTTCCCTTTTTGGACCAATTTCAGTCCAGTCACGCAATTACAGTCGCGCACCTTGTCGATGCCGTACTTGCAAATCTGATTGGACACACGTGGATTTATTTACAGTAATGTAACGTGCAGGTTTATACGATTCATTCATTTTCTGAGCCGTTTAATCCTAATTAGGGTCGCGGGTAGGCTGGAGCCCATCTGGGCGAGGGCGGGGTACACCCTGAACAGCTCGCCAGACCATCGTAGGGCAACACACATTTATAACCATTCACACCCAATAAGCTTACTGTGCATGTTTTTAGTCTGTGGGAGGAAACCAGAATACCCAGAGGAAACCATGTGTGCGGGCACAGGGAGGACATGCAAACTCCACACAGAAACGCCCTCGCCGAGCCCGGGAATCGAACCCAGGACCTCCTTGCTGTGAGGCGGACGTGCTAACCACTGCGCCACCGTACCGCCCCTCATTTCATTCACTGAAATTAAATAAAAGCAGCAAAAAAAAAAAAGAAAAAGAAAGACAGGAAAGAAGGGAGCGTTTATAGCAGCTATAAAGTGACTTCACTGTAATGTTGCAAATTCAAGTGCTCTGATCTCAGCTCGGGGACATGACGGGGTGGAAGCGTGTGCACCCACGTGTCTTTTCCTGCTTAATGTACAGAGTGAATTTGAAGGGAGGAAAAATAAATAAATAAAATTAGACGACGATCACCCTCCTCCCCAAAACAATACAAAGACTCACCCCTCTCATGTTTTGGGGTGGAAAAATTCCACCTAGATTTGGAGCAATCTCACGGCGTGTGTTCAGAACGAACAGGATGAACACAGGAGTGCGCGTGCCTTCGACCCGCCGCGCCCCCAGAGCTGAGGTCCTACACTCCATGAAACAAACAGCTAAACAACAAAATGAAAACGTAAACAACCTGCAAACAAATCAACACATTTAAGGAAAATGATTCCTTTCTCACTGATTACTTTCCCACTACAGCCGCACGTGATGCACGTTATTTCTTTATGAGAAAAAACTCGTTCAGGCTTTTGGGTTTGTTTTTTTTTCAGTAGGTTGAATTTATTCAAGTCATGAGTTAAAAACTGACGGAGTGGAGAACGGGGCGAACCCGTCCGGGGCTCTGACATGTGAAGATGAAGGTGTCGGGATTGGACCGGGAGAATAAAAATGATAAACAGACTGATAAAGAGAATTGCGCGCGCGCTCTCTCTCTCTCTCTCACACACACACACACACAGCATTTAAATAAACACCATCTCTGTACTAATCAGAACCAGCAGCAGTACTAATCGTTCCCTGGTGACGAGGCGGAAGATTCCGGTCAGAACATCAGGTTTTACGTTTACGTCGAGTTTTAACCGTTTTTCTATTTTTCTTTTTGACTTTCTGTCGTGAACTTTACATTATAAAAAAAAAAAAAACCCCATGATGGACCAGAAAGGGGGCGTTTAGATGATCTTCTTTAACTCGTCGTACAGGACGAGGACGAAGGCGCCTCCCATACCACGGAGCACGTTGGACCAGGCGCCCTTGAAAAAGGCCTTCGAGCCTTCCTCGCGAGCGATCTTCCTCCAGCAGTCGAGGGTGCCGCTGTACATGATGTCGGCTACGAACACAACCACAAAAAAAAAACAAAAAAACAAATGATTTACGAACCGGTTAATGCACAGCCAATCAGAGGAAGTCCTGGCGGGGGAAATGATTATGACTGGCTGAGCAGGGAAACAAACAAAACTAGAATAAATAACAATAACAATAATAATAATACTTCGTCAAAGTAAAGATTAAAAAGGTTGTGTCCTGATCTTAGGAGGAAAATAAAATCAGCTGATATTTATTTTTTATATTTTTTCCCCCCTAAGGACTGACGGACATTTTGAAAAGATTATTGCTAAACATACATGACATCAAATACCAAATAAATAACCAGAACACTTTCACACTCCGCTCAAACACCATAACAACCACTGCAGACTTGGGGGCGGATCGTTATCATTGGGGGTGTGTGTGTGTGTGGGGTGGGGGGTACCTAACCAGTGTTGATTTCTCGATAAACATAAATCAAATTCATAACCTAACTAATTATTTCAAATGTACATTAAGTATTTTATTACCAGAGTATCAATAACTATTTAATTCCTTCATAATTATTTACACACTTCACTTTTAGACTCGTTAATAAATAATGAATCGCCGCGTTCTGTACAGGAAACTCTCGCTATCAATAATACGCTAACGGATATTATTAGCAGTTAGAAATCAGAAGCGCGTGTCACATGATCAGCTGGTTTTACCTCCTTTGCGGCCGGACTGCATCATCATGCGACGTCTGACTGTGTCAAACGGGTAGGATGTGAGACCGGCGACGGCGGTGACGGTCTGCGCGATCATCCAGCTCACCACGATGTGGGTGTTCTTGGGATCGGGGAGCATACCTGTGTGTAAATCAAGACATAAATACACAAACTGTCTAATAGGTCTGAGGTCCTTTTTTTTTTTTTTTTTAATAAAGGTTTACCCCACTACCCCCTGCGGGAAGACGAAAACCTGGCCCCGGCTCTGTGTCTCACCCTTGGCGGTGTCGTAGACGCCGAAGTACGCCGCTCTGTAGATGATGATTCCCTGCACGGACACGTTGAAACCCTGGTACAGCCCCTTCAGGCCATCGGACTTGAAAATCTTCGCCAGGCAGTTGCCCAGGCCGCTGAACTCTCTCTCCGCGCCGGCTTTCCCCACGTCGGCAGCCAGACGGGTTCGGGCGAAGTCGAGAGGGTAGACGAAGCAGAGCGACGTGGCTCCGGCGGCTCCTCCGGACGCCAGATTACCGGCAAAGTAGCGCCAGAACTGCTTGTGCTTGTCAACGCCGTCAAGGAAGACCTTCTTGTACTTGTCCTTGAAGGCGAAGTTGAGGGCCTGCGTGGGGAAGTACCGGATCACGTTGGCCAGGTTGCCTCTCCAGAACGACAGGAAGCCCTGCTCCTTAGGGATGCGAACAACGCAGTCGATAATGCCCTTGTACTGCTTGTCGGCTGTGATCTGCTTGCTGGCATGTTGGACCTGCACATAAACATCGAAGCATGAGTGTGTGTGACCTTGTCACTCTGAAAAAAAACATTGATCTCACCTACAACACGAAAACGTCACCTTTTTCTCTCTTATTTGTAAACAAAAACACAGATCCTTTAATGTACAGCACTGCGAAGCCTGAGCACTTGACCTTGAATCATTAAATGTGATCAGAGCACCAGTTCTCAACCATGTTACATGTTTTATTTTTTAAACACACCTGAGTTAAGCACCAGACAACCGAAAAGGTGAATTCAAGCAGGAAAAAACCTACAAAATCAAACACCAAGATGACCTTGTACTTTCTTCTCACTATCCCCTGCGCCCCTTTTTTTTGTTTTTTGGTTAATTCTTCCAAATGATTTTTATTAAACACACCCTGGAGGTCACCTAGAAAGGGAACAAGTGAGTGAACATCTCTCTCCTTGCTTCGACCTTGTGAGCCTGGAGGTTCCTCTGAGCGGAACGAATCCTTCAGCTGGAGCGGTGTGTGTTCTCTCTGCTGATTAAATCCGTTATGAGAGCATCACGGAGAGCTGTGTGTGTGTGTGTGTGTGTGTGTGTGTGTGTTGGGTGAAAATGGAACACATTGCATAACCACTGGCTTCCTGTTTAATGGCCGCGTCCATGTTGAACCAAAGTTTAGTAAAGAAGCTCTAAACGAGTGGATCGACTCGCCCTGGCGGATTACACACATGAACACCGACTGGTTGTGAATATTGTGGGGATTGTAAATGCGACGGGGTGATGCCAGGTGTCTTTATAAGCGAGGGTGAAGGGGACAATGTCATGCCCTCTTGAATGGGAGAGAGAATGAAGCTGCGCAGCTAACTATGCTAAGCTACGCTAACAATGCTAACTTTGGAGGGCATTGACGCTACAGAGCTCGCGCAGTGTCTGAGGTAAAAATCCGAATCCGTTTGTGTGAGTTATGGAGTAATATCTCGAGGTGTGAGGTGTGAGGTGTGAGGGCGGGTCGAGCCGCGGTGATGCTGCTGGAGGAACCGGTTACCGAGCCGACAAGATGCCGGACATACCTGAAGGAGAAGCTTGACTCTCTCGATGGGAGCGACGGCGGTCTTGGAGATTGCAGCGGCGACACCTCCGGCCAAGAAATCCTTAGCAAACGAAATTGCAGTCTCGCTCATCCTGGATGTTTTTGTTAGTTTATTTATTTAAGTTCTTTTCTTAAACTTCTGTTCTCCCCCGCCGGCTTCCGGTTCGCTCGCCTGCTCGGTCGAAATGGCCGATTTTTATACAGGCTTAAGGATTTTTCTCTTCAAGCCCCGCCCCGATTTCTCTCGCGAGAGGGAAAACCATACAGCACGAGCGTCGTGTAACCCTATTGTCATTGGTTCGTGTTTAGAAGACGTCAGCCCTCGTCCTTTCTTCACCAATGACAATAGGAGGAGAGGAGGGGAGGCGGGGGGCATACTTACCGGTACACCAGAACACTAGTGCACGAAAAAGTGTAGTGCGCGTGCCGTGCTGTCACCATGGTTACGTACGGGCGCACTATCTAGTGTGGAAGTAGGCGTATTTTCATTCTGATAGATACCTCTACCTCATGAATAAATAAATCCACTCAGGTTTTATTTTCACTCTAATTTAAATGATAATAATAATAATAATAATAATTCATTCATTCATTTATTCATTTGCAGAACTGCTTAATCCTACTAAGGTTATGGGGAGGCTGGTACCTATCTCAGCTAACACTGAACAGGGCCAACACACACACCCACACACACACACACACACACACACACACACACACACTGCCTTGACTCTCACACTCGTCGTACAGGACGAGGACGAAGGCGCCTCCCATACCACGGAGCACGTTGGACCAGGTGCCCTTGAAAAAAGGCCTTCGAGCCTTCGTCGCGAGCGATCTTCCTCCAGCAGTCGAGGGTGCCGCTGTACATGGTGTCGGCTACGAACGCAACCTAGGAGCAATTTGGAGCAGCGAATAAGCCTAATGTGCGTGTTTTTGGACTGCGGGAGGAAACCGGAGAACCCGGAGGAAACCTTTGGGGAGAACATGCAAACTCCACCCAGAAACGCCCTCGCCGAGCCAGAGACTCGAATCCAGGACCTTCTCGCTTTGAGACAGACATGCCAACCACTAATTACTAAATATATGTGCAGACTTTATCTCTCGGGTATCTATAAGTGTTGTTCATTCTGAAAGCCGCTCAGTAACAATTACAGTTTATTTCCTTATAAAACTCCACACACTAAACAGATATAAACAAATATAAATTATTATAAATATACATAGTTTTCTAAAACTTCTCTTAAGTAAAGGGTCGTCACATCAAATAATGACCTCGTTTAATTTATTACAGTTTACCGGATTTTTTTAATGTAAAAATTATTATTTTCAGTATTAATCTAGTTGAATATCTCTATCATTTTATCATCTAAACTCTTTACTTTTTAAACGTTTCACATCTCACAGCGACCTTCAGGAAAAAAATCCACAGGACAAGCGTTAAATTTTTCTCTTTTATATAAACTCAGACTCCACAGAGCCTCACGGAACTCGTGAATAAACTCTGAATAAACTTTATTCCAGTGACACCGGGGGGGATTTTAATGACCTCGTCTCGGTCACATGACCTGCATGTCCACTCTGTGTCCTGCCAGGGTGTGTATATATAGTACTGAACAAGGGCCTTGAACAGTATGGACATTCTCAGCTGACGCTGAAGCCTAAAGCGAGCCAAGAATAGAGACAAGGCCGGTTGTCCTGCGTCCTTCACACGAGAGCTCAGACTCTGCTGTCAGTGCAGAGGTCACACCGGAGCTTCAGCTCCCTCGAACACAAACCCCAGATAAAAATCACAGCTTCAGAAATCCCTGAACTACCCACCCGAAGGTCGGATTGGAGCGAAGAGTCACTGTGTGTTTTGTACACAGCAGTGTGTGTGTGTGTGTGTGTGTGAGAGAGAGAGAGAGAGAGAGAGAGAGATCCTGGACAATCCGGTTTGCTTTGTGAAAACATTAACTTTGACCTTGACGTGTCACTCTGTCCACACTGACCCCGAGCCGCGCAGAAGAGCTTCTGATTTAGTAAAAAATGGAAGTGATGGAAAAGTCCTTTAGTGCTATTGGTCCAGTGGAACAGTTTGAACTTTGACCCTGAATATCTGATGTGACTTAATGCAAAATCCGCTTTAATAGGTAACCACGTAACAAAATACACTTATTACGTTTACTCGTCCTTCTTGAGGGGATTTTTTAATAAATAAAATTTGTTTTATATATTTTTTAAACAGATTTTTGAATTCCTGTTTTAATGTTTTTTTATTATTATTATTTGCTCATTTATTTTATTCCGGAATTGCTGAATCTTACTTTTGGTAAGATGCAGTTTTTTCAAACAACTCTAAAAATGAAATAAATTTTACAGCTTGTCGCAGGGCGGCAGGGTGGTGTAGTGGTTAACACTCAGCAAGAACATTTCTGTGAGGAGGTTACATGTGCTTACCGTGTTTTTGTGGGTTTCCTCCAAAAGTCCAAAGACATACACATCAGACTAATTGGCTGTTCCTAATTGCCCCTAGGTGTGAGTGTGAATGGTTGTGTGTGTTGGCCCTGCAGTGGTCTGGCGAGCTGTTGGTGAGAGTTGGCTGAGATAGGCTCCAGCCTCACTTCAGCCCCAGTAGAAATAACCACTTCAGTAAATCAGTGAATGAATGAACAGCTTCAGGTTTTTTTTTTTTTTTTTTTTTACTTTATTTAATTAGTAAATCTGCAATGCGATAAAACATCCACCAGAGGGCAGCAAAGCATCAAATTTAAATGAAAGGGATTAACGGATGTTTTCATCTATTACTCACCACAGTAATTTCTCAAATTAATAATTTTCTATAAATATAATTTTTAAAAATAAAAGTATAAATTTAAACGTGACAAGAATAAATATAAAGCCTCTTAAACTTGAAATAACCAACTTAAAAAGTGTATTTGGGCGAAAATAAATCGTACAAAAATTCTCGTATAAAAATTAAAAAAAGAATTAACTTTCGAAATAAGTTTTAATATTTGTTAATTTTTTTAAATCACCAACATGTATGTTACACCCTTGGTCACGATCCCAGCAATCATGCGATCTGATTGGCTAATCCGTTCCTGGGATATCAGCTCATATACTGTGACCTGAAACGTCACTGGAAAGGAACAACATCCGGAATTAAATATATTCGATTGTAAAAACTTGCTAGTTTTTCTTTTAACCAAACGTGACCTTTTCATCTTTATGTAAGTAAAAGGTTTTCAGTCTTCGGTAGGTTCTAATGCTGGTGTCCAGAGGAGAGCACATCTTACCTGGTCTGTGCAAGCCAGAAGTGCATCTACCGAGGCCACTACAGTCTACACTCGCTTCACAAAACAGCAACAAAATATGGAATTAAAACATTTCAAGTTTTTTTTCCCCCACAAACGTGATTTTATTACATTACTGAAATGAACAAGACTTCGGCGAACTATCTAGCTCCATGCTACCAGGCTCTCCTGAAAATTGTAATGCAAGAACATACAGTTTTTAGCAGAAAAAGAATTTGAAAGAATTTGAAAGCTGTAATTAAAATGTTGTCTTGCTTACAATAAAGAGGAAGCATTAACAGTCCCACTCGTCGTGTATGACTAATAGCCCGCTCAGCCAAAGCCTCAGTGTTCAATAGCTTCCTTTAATATGAAACTGAAATTTAAATGAGTTTAAATTCATTTTAAATGATAAAAAATGTGACTTTTTAATAGTTTAATGAATAAGTAAGATTTAAATATTTGACAAGACATGTCAGAATTTTTATTGAAAGAGTTTATTTGCATGTTATAAAACAATAAAAGCTTTCACACAGTAGTTTTGTAGGTTTGTTCATTTTAAAGAAATCACGGAGGTATAGAGTTAATGTATAAATATAAGAAGTGATGAAATGTCACGATCGATTAAATGGGTTTTCAGGGTCACCAGGCGCACGATAACTCGGACGCAGCGCCGCTGTGTCGCCTCGTACGAATCGGAGACCAACCGAATTCTGATTGGGCGTCATCGACCAGGTGGCCACGCCCCAGGTGGGAGGGATTTCGGAAGCTCTGCTGCTTCCCTCGAAAGACTCGCGGTCGGGAGTTCATCTGGAAAAGAAAAAAAAACCCACGACAAAAACAAACAAACTCCAAGATGTGACTTTTTAAACTGGAGTAAAGTGTTTATCGGAGCGACATTCAGACCTGGAGGAAGACGGATGTGTTCATCTGGAGGGTTTCCACGCGCTCCGTTAGAAGATTTAACCAGTCCACGTGATCAGTGATGGACTGACGCAGATCTCCACTGCTCTATACAAAACACAATCAGTCAAAAACTATTACAATTCATTCCAATAAACAAGTTATCAAACAGGTCCAATGCTTAAAGCTTAATTAGCTTAGGGTGCACTATACCATACATGGAGTTTGTCTCTTTTGGGCGTGGCCGGATAAGATAATGTTTATACACATTTAACATGATGTTCACGTGGAACTTATACAGTTTTTAACAGAAAAAAACTGTACACGTGAACAGCCGAAAGAGTCAAATGATCTGATTCATTGCAAACAGCTTCGAGCTTTTAAAGTGTGTAAGATTAAGTGGTATCTAGCAGCACCTAGTGGTGAGGTTCCAGACTGCAACCAGCTGAAATTTCCTTCCCTTCAGACTGTATGTTTCTGGGCTACCGTAGAAACATGGCGGAGCAAGATGGCGGCCTGCATGTTAGCGGACCCGCTCCGGAAAATAACGTTTTTCCTAAGATTCCAAAAACTTAACTTTTTGTTTGTTTGTTTTTAATGATTCCAGATCAATGCAAGCGTATCTGTTAATGATGCACTTTATTTCTGCTAATATACCCTCCAAAATACTACACACTGAACCTTTAACTCATCTACTGGGTTCTTTTTAAAGCCTCTCACCCCAGAAAGGTTTTGTTTCAGCTCCGCTGCAGCCAGACGGACGTGTTCCAGTTTATCGATCTGCTCCTTCAGGTTATCCTCCAACTCCTGCATCATCATCAGACCTTCATCCATTTTCCTCACCCGTTTACTCACCATCCTGCTACACACACACACACACACAAATAAAATCATGTGTCGTTCACAAGAGTCGACTCATTGAACCGACTCCCATTTGAGCCGTTTTCTACTTCTTCTGTTTTCTTACTAGCATATTAATTTAACAAATCCTTGAACTTAACAAAACTTCCGTACGAACTACAAAAGGAGGAAAATATAGTTATTTGTGCTCCATTGTCAGTTAAAACACATTTTATTGCTCATCATCTCGGTCCTGATTCACTGAGGTAAAGTATTAACGAGCTACACTGACTGGAAAAATAATTCAGTTCGGTCTTTTTTAATAACAACTCGATAAATCTAGTGTTATATTCCTTGACTTTGCAATATCCTGAGGTAAAATGTAAAAATATGTTAAATAACTTACTGAACAACAGTGAGGACGCCTCACAAAGATTTTCTCTCAGGTTTGTTCC
The DNA here is from genome assembly GCA_039654325.1 of Tandanus tandanus. Lineage (NCBI taxonomy): Eukaryota > Metazoa > Chordata > Actinopteri > Siluriformes > Plotosidae > Tandanus > Tandanus tandanus. Next base: position 12,810,136 of record JBCNYH010000005.1, read on the forward strand.
AAACAAAATACGATTGGAATGCAGCCGGGTTGCCAGTTTTTCGCCTTTCACGGCATATTCATACCATGTTAAAATGAAGTGTAAAATAAAAGGTTAATTATATTGCAGACAACTTACAGTGTATAGAGTAAAATACACGTTTAGTAAGACTGCGTAAAACTTAAATTACAAAATTTTCGTCATATATAAAATGAGTTTTTGTTGATATTAATTTCATCAATCTGGCAACACTGAAATAGTCTCCCCTCTCCTCATAAAGATACGTCACCAACAACGGGCCTATCAAAGAGCAGCTCTTCCGCGCGAGCTGAACCAATCACTACAATCATACACTACGAATAGAAATAAAACCCTCCCTCCTGCACCCTTTAATAGTGCACTTTATATCCAGAAAAAGTGATTTGGGATTGAACCCTGCCTCATCCCACAAACGATAATAATGTAAATAACAATGGGTTAATTTATAAGTATAAATTAATCACTAATTAAAGGATGCCTGAACATATGAAACATTTAATAAAAGGGTAAAAGTGTATTAAACAAATAAAAACACCCAATTAAAAACACCACTATTAAACAAAATAGTGAATTAAAATGGATAAATAAAACAATCACAGGTTAATAACCAAATGTGTGTCAATATAACAGGTAAGAAAATAATTGATAAACACAAACAAAATATCTTAAAACCTTCAAAGCTGTTAATTTGTTTATTAATTAAACAGATGAATAAATCTCTCAAAACAATAAAAGCTGGATAATACTAATCTTCATGCATTGTGATTTTTTTTTTTTTTTTTTTTTTTAGATATTGCCAAACATAAAAAAAAAAAAAAGTTCCCCCCACAGGCTTCTCAGTTTATAAGCCCCACTCTAAAAAAAAAAAACAAAACAAATTTCAAGTTTCTTTATAAAAATGATTATAAAGTTAAAGGAAGTGAACGTGAAAATGTATATTTCTATCCCATTCTTTTTTTAGTCCGGAGGGTGTGCCGACTTTACATCCTTTAATAATCCTCTTCATTGTGTGTTTTTAAACATCATTTCACCGTAATAGAGATTACAGAACACAAACAGGAAATTCTTCGTGGGAACAAAGTCTTTGAAAAAGCAGTTTGCTTTATTTCATGTTTTTCCTCTTCTCAATGAGATCATTATACAAGAGAAAAAAAGAGCAATTATGATTCACATCTCTGAAAGCAGAGGATAAACAACATTTAAGGATAAAGAGGCCACTGAAACCGACGAGCGGCCCCGTACAACAGAACTTAAATACGCAAAAGGAAAAGGTAACGCTGGAGTTTACAAAGGAAAGACGTGAGCCTGTACAGTTACTGACGCGGATCTGATCGAATTCACTCCTCACTCAGGAGGAGGAAGAAAAAAACATCCTGTTTGTAGAATAGGAAAAGTCTTTTCAGCGTTCCTCGCATGTTCCACAGCAGGCGTCTCTTTTTATTTACACCGGAACAAAGTTCTTTAGTCTGTCCCCCCCACCTTTTTTTGAGGCCAAAAGCACCTTTTGTTTTTTTAAATATTTCATGTGGTTGTGGGATGAGATGCTCAGCTGATATCCTCCACCATGTGTTTTCCTTCTGCGAAGTTTCACCAAAAATGTGACCAAAAAAACAAAACAAAAAAAACCTCCAAACAAACAAACAAAAAAACCCCCAAAACAAAAAGAAAGTGATAAAAATGAGGCTGTGAAATCCGTCCCTGGAGGAAGTGTGATGGACACTTCTTGTGTTTATCATCTATTAAGTATTACGGCTTAGCAATACATGACCACAATATCGGTATCATAATTATCAAAAATATCAGTAACAGATGAACATTAAAGCTGAAGAAGGAAAAAGAAGAACCTTTAACAACCACTTCATTTTCAGGAGATCCTTAAAATAACACATTCCAATATCATTCATTATGTCTTCATACCTTTACTTTGTTTTTACAGGCTTTAAAATGGATTTTTTTCTGGCCCTGAAATGAACAGCTCCACCCCTTTTCTTTAAAAAAAAAAAAAAAGGAAACTAAACAATTGTTATTCACCAGGAAGGCTGTAGAGGGCACTAAACGTACACATCTAGTCATTCTTCATCACCTTCATTACAACATAATATCGATACAATAATGATACTCGTGGAAAAGGTATCGTCATGTTTTCGTGATCCATCGCTAAGGATTACACGGCAAAACACCCGCTAGTAGAGACGACAGAAAAGAGGGGGGGAAAAAAACAAACAATTTAACGCTTAAGTGCCCCACGTTTAGACATACACATGCACACACACTACTTATAACGCTGACCTGGTGCTCAGAAGGCAGAAGGAAAAAAAAAAAAAGGGGGAAAAAAAAAAAAGACATGAAGGGGGGAAAAAGGATTAAAAAAAATTGAGTTTCAGTCTTTCAGAAGTTCTGTTTCATATCTACAACAAAAATTCTCAAATAATGGGGGTTGGACAGAGTTTTTGTTTTATTTTAATAAAAGGTGCCCCTTCATTACAGGGCAAAAAGGCGGTGATTATTATTATATTTAATATATTAAAAAAAAAAAGAGAAACACAAGAGTTAAAATTCATGGTTTCCAGTAAAAATGACACGCTGGGGTTCTTACAGGACATCAGGACATGTTCCTCGATTCTCAGTCGCGCTGATCAAAAACTACAGCCCGACCTCACAGGTGGGGCTTTTTTTTGGCGGGAGGGGGGTAGGACGAGGCGACGCAAGAACTCACCATGAGGCTTTTTTCTTTTTTCTTTTAATCGTCGTCGTCGAAATGGAAAATAAATAACGAGGATCTTAAAGAGAGTCTGCTGAGAAGAGTCCCAAGCGATCACGTCTGTGTATATTTTATATAACATTGTATACATTTTTCTATATAGATATATATCTCTATACGGTGCTTTAGCTGGAAGTGTCCTGTTCTGGTGCTTCTGTGGTCAGTCTGTGGTCCAGTGATGGAGGAGGGACGAACGACAACCAAACTAATGATATGGGGAGAGAGAGAGAGAGAGAGAGAGAGAGTGAGAGAGAGTGAGAGATGCAGAAAAAGAGAGAATGAAAGAAAGAGAGCATGAGAGAGTAAGATACAGAGAGATACAGGGATAAAAAGAGAGAAAGAGTGCTAATGAGAGATGGATAGAGATAGAGTAGTAGTTGTTTGGAGCCCAGCGCCTCTGTATGACGGCGGCGGGAGCTCTGGGATCAGGCCTTGCTCTCCTCCACTTTAACGCTGTGAGGTTTAATGGCTCCGGTGCGGTTCGGTTTCCCAGGCCCGGCTGCAGTGGCGTCCTGCAGTTTCCCAGGAATCACGGATGAAGTCGAGGACACCTTCAAATCAGAAACCACCTGCCGAGCCTCACGGAGGACCTTCACCTGCACGGGGAATGCCCGAAAAAGAGCATCAGCACCGTAAACTTGCACTGAACTATTAACAATAACAACACAATCAATCATCACAATCTCAAACACAGCGGAAATCTTACAACCTTCACACCAGCGTTTTATTCCTTTTACTACACAGCAAGATCGGAACCGATTCATTAATAACGTGAACGTCACGTTTAATATTATTTACTGTGAGTCACAGTGGAAAAGTCACGGGAGCCGCTCTGTCTCACATTTAAAGACTCTCACATGCAGCATTGAAACGGACTCTACATATAAAGTTTTTGGATTCTGAGATGAGGGTCATGACGACCATCACGACGCCGAACGAAAGGTATCCGTGTGTTTACCGTCACTGCTTCATGGCAACCTGCACCACTCTACACACAAGTTCATTCATTCATTCATTCACAGAACCGCTGAATCCTACGAGGGACGCAGGGAGGCTGGAGCCTATCTGAGCCGACTCTGTGAAGGTGGAGTCCATCACAGGGCCAACACACACACAAAAAAATAATTCACACTCACACATAGGGGCAATTTGAAACCTGGACTGTGGGAGGAAACAGGAGTACCCAGAGGAAACCCATACAAGCACAGGTAGAACATGTAAACTCCACACAGAAACGTCCTCGCCGAGCCCGGGACTCGAACCCACGACCTTCACCACTGTGCCGTCCTTACTCATAAGTTACTGTAGTGTTGTTTCACCGACATTCCACCACATTTAATATAATTATATATCGATAAAAATGAAAACGCACTTTTTAGTAAACAGAAGGTTTGTACTTGCTGAAGTATAAAAGGAATAAAACATGATGGAAAACACGCGTCAGGACGATAACTAACTCGGCTCGCTAACAGTAATCAAGAAAACAAATAACTGCATTCAAATAACATTTCATTCTTCAAATTCAGCAATAAAAGAAATAAAAGAAGTGGATAAACTGAAATTACCTATCAGGTTTTTACAGTGGGTGGCTCACCTTCGTGCCCTCGTCTGCACCCTTGTTAGGGGCCTCCGGGTGGGTAGGGGGGGTGGAGTGGGGAGGATCGCGGCCTGGGCTCGAGTAAGGGGTAGAGCGCATAATTACAGCCTTGTTTACCTGCATTACAGGTCTCTGGATGGGGTTTGGGAAAGGCCCGCTGGTCGGAGTGGTGCGCATGTGCATCACCATGTTGCCCTGTGGAGGGGGCACCTGAGTTTAAAAAGAAGTTAGGAACGCTTAAAAAGGGGTGTGTCGGGATTTTTTTTGTAAAGGTACACACCTGTTGAGCGTAATGTCCGGGGAGCGGGCCTACGGTCGGGGGGGCACCGGGGCCAGACGGCTTCCCACTGGGGCTGGCAGAACCGGGCCTGAAAGGGGACAAGGAGAGAAAACTCAAAGCTTTACCTAAAAAAAACCCAGAATATTTTTAAAATCAGTAAGCTCACCTGCGCAGCGTTTACACACCTGTAGGAGCCACCAGGTATTCCAGGTGAGTGGCTGGCTTTATCGGGGAACTGAAATCCTTTCATCTCCAGCTGAGTTGGCTGTTCGGAAAAGCATGAACAGTAAAGAGAAAACACACACACACACACACACACAAGAAAGAATTCAAAACACTAAATATGAGAAAATCCACGAAGGAGCGAAGTGGTCACCTCTCTGCTGGCGGTGATGACGGGCGGCTGGGAAGCAGGGGGGATGATGCGGCGTGGGGCACCGACGGACAGGTTCTGTCCCTGCTGGAGCTGGATGGACTGTGGAAGGATTAGGTGCTGCTGGGCCGAACTGTAACGCAACTGAGAACCGGGTAGAGGCATCGTCACCTACACACACACACACAAGATATCCATACGTAAGACCCTCAACCCTGAGATCCATCAAACCAACACAACTTCAAACGATTTAATCATTATTACATTACAACACATACAGAAAAACACACCTGAATGAGCTGCGAGTCCATGAGCTGAGACGTGCCCATTCCTGCCGCCTGGTTGATGGGACTGTCGTAAACCAGCGCCTGGTTGGCGTTAATGGGCTGGAAGTGCGAACCAGACTGCGGCTTCACCATCTCCGAGGGCTGCATGCCGGGGAACGGCGAGTACGGCCCTTTCAGAGGCGCCGCTCCGGACAGCACCATGGCGCTCGGGTGGGACAGGCTGGGCTGCATGTACACCTGCGACCTGCGGCGGAAATTCCCAGACACAAATTCAGCTTATTTTCCTCCCTGGCTTCATGCAACTGACCGCAACATTAACGCAGAAAAAGAGAGTCTGAGTGGTGAAATATTCATCACGCTTTGAACAATAGGATGGAACTTAGTGATTTATTTATTTAATTAAATCAGAGAAATTTCATACTTTATTTTGACGTACCTGAAAGTGGGGATGGAGTTGAACATCTCCTGTGACTGAGAGACAGGGAGACCGCCGCGGAGTCCCAACTGAGCCTGAGCCTGCAGAGACGTGTGGAGGGAGATGGGGATCTGCTGAGCGGCTGCAGCCTGACACACACACACACAAAATTACTTCATGAATCACACCATGTTGTGTAAAAGAAGTATTACTCAGCGTTATATGCTAATTATCTTTGTACCTGTTGGTAGCTCTGCTGTTGCGTCATCGTTGGGGGCACCAAACGAGGCTGGCTCTGAAAAACGTGACCGTCCAGGTACAGAGGAGGGATGTGATTACCTGCACAGGTGACAACACAGGAAAAAGCATTAAATATGACTGGTTATCAAAAACTCAAAATCTGCTCGTGTACACAATGGAGGTATTAAAACCTTGCATGGAGACGGAGGGAGCGACGGAGGCCACGGGCATGGGAGGCATGGAGACGCCTCCGAACGAGCTGTAGCTGACGGCGCTGGACGAGCTGCACTGAGGCTGTGTGACGGACCCGGCGCCGCCTGGAGAACCCTGCTCGGGGAGGGACTGCGAGTTCTCCCAGGCTTTACGCGCAGACTCCATCTGCACAAACAGGGTGGCGTTGGTGAACATCTCCGAGAACGGAAATAAAACATGGGACTATACAGAATAAATACATGACGCTCGAGTCATCCTCAAATATAAAAAGGGTGACGTACCTTCAGGGTGAGGTCGGTGGTGGGGAAGGAAATGGGATTGAGGTTGATGGCGGGCTGCAGGTGATCTCGACGCAGCATGGGAATGCCCTGAGCAAGGCTTGCCTAAAAACACACACCCACCGGGTCAAAAGAACTACCAGGACACCTGTAACACTCACACCATTCTAACAAAGTAACTATAGCAACCAGGTTAACTGTAACACCTTCACCATAACTACCAGCGTAACACCTTCACTGTAACTCCATGTACATTAGCATTACAGTAACAGAAACGGTGCACGGAACAGTTTAGTAACTACACTGTAACTCTGAGCCTGTTAGTGTTGTTACAGTGTTTGTTACCGCCACCATCACTACTGCCTGTAACCCTCACAACACAGTAACACAAACCATATCCATAAAACACTGAGACGGTAATCACCATGGTAACAGTAAGAGCATGCCAAGACTGTAACAAAACCGGTGAAACCCACATTGCTGGCGAGAGCGTCCTGTAGCTTGGTGACGGGGTTGGACACGGCCACTGGCGCCGATCCCGGAGGAAGGCTGAAGTCGGAGTCCTTGGCGCTGACGCCGAACTCGATGGGTGGGACGGGGAGGACGTTGTCGACGTGGATGTCCACTCCGTTAACGGGGGTGATGGGGCCCTCCAGGCGCTCCACTCCCTCGGAACCCTTGCGGTTCTTCAGAGAGCGCTCGTTTCCGATCGGCCCGGGTTTGTGCTCTTTGCTCTGCTCTGGTCCCGCGTCCGAATCCTGCACGAGACGGGATTCCGGTTATGAATGAAAGAAGGGAAACTAAGACAGGGTCAGGAAGAAGTGTAGAAGTGATAATAAGGGTATGTAAATTTGAGGAGTGAGGGTGACATTGATATTATTTAAGCACAACCTCGGAATTTGGCTCGCTCCCGGTGTACGACACCTGCTTCGTCCACGAGTCTCCGCCAGACGACTGAACTGTAAGAGCTTCAACGCGGGGAGAAAAACACACAGGATGAAACCTAAAGACTGTTTGAAACGACTGGAGCTCTTCCTGTATACGGTGCACTGAGTTACCCGTGCTGTTCGTCTCCCAGATCTCGGTGCCGAGGTTATTTGTCGAGAGTGTTTCCTCAGGCTGCTCGATCGAGATCCCGCCCTGCTTCTTCGCGAAACGAGGAGGCATCTTTGACGTGATTGCTCTGTTCTTTACCGTCACCTGCAAGAAAATGCATGCGAATTTAAAATCGACCCTTCCTCATGGGATGGGTTTACTGGTCGAAATCTGATCTACTCATACGCACCGGCGCTCCTTGCTCCTTCCTCCTGCGTTCGTCCTCCTGTGGACGCCGCTGTTTTTTAACGAGGGCGTCCTGGAATCCGTCGGGACTCGGGATTGAGACTCCGGAATCATTTTCGACTGTCAGAAACATTCCATACGTTAAGAACATTAGGAAAAGTCGTCTAACCACCAAACAAACAACTATTAACGAAAGAATGAACAAAACTAAATGTAAAGTCGCGTGTTCGTGTTTTTTTCCCGCGTACTCGGGTAGCTGTTGAGGTCGTATTGTGAAAGAGGCTCAGACATGTCTCCCTTCATGCTCCTCGGTTTCAGATCTTTCTCCAGCTTCTTCCCTGAAGGTTCAGGGTTGCTGGTGGAAAGGCAGTCCTCCACCTGCTCCACGCCGTACACCGATCCCGTGTTCAGACCCGGACCGGCATCCTCAGGACTCCTGAACAGACAAGACCCGGCAATTTTAATTCTGCTAATCTCGCTACACTGTTAAACTGATATTCCCACATGGGACTTGTCCGAACTCACCGTCTGCAGTTGCTTGTCACGCCGTTCTGCCAGCCGTCATTGCGGTTAGATGAACCGCCGCTGGAAGCAGTGTCTGTTGAACGTGGCATCTTCGAGCTTTCCAGAATATCACTCTTACGGTTCTGTCGCTCCACTAGAGGGCGCTGGCTGGAGAAACTTCTCTTGGAGAGCTCTCGTTTTTCAGAGCCTGACTCTCCATGGCCCGGTTCTACAGACGCCTCGCCACGTTTCTCTCTCCAGTCGTTCAAGTCACTGTTTTCCGAACCGGTCTCCCAGTCCTCACCCTGAGGTGCAAATTCCTGCTGTCTATGCCCAGAATACTGACCCGGCCAATGGTCGTCTCCGGTTTTAGGACGGCCCGGCCACGGACTGGCGAAATCCCCGTTCACGTACTCCTCACTGTTCCACTGACCGCCAGATTCTCGTTCCTGGCGCAGACGTCTAAACCGCGGGGGTTTGTCTTGGCGAGGTGGGCGTCTTCTCCTTAGCGGTCGGTTGTCCGAGTTATCATTGTCGAAATGGTACTCGCCTTCGCGGTCCTCGAGTCCGTTCTCTGCAAAAGACGGCGCAAACTTTGGAGGGTACTTCAGAGATTCACTTTCTGCGGATTTTCTCGAGAAGGAGTCGTTTGTGAAGTTGTAGCCGTTCTCCTGCATGGATCCGCCTCCAATCTGGCTCCCTCTTCCCCTCCAAGTGGAATAATCCTTCGAGCCGAACCCGCGGTTGTATCCGGTGTTCAGGCGTGGAGGAAGGGACCGACCGAAACTTCTCATTTTGGGTTTTTCCCTTGGTTCGCTGCTGGTACTCTGATCATTATTGTAGACCTTATTGGACCTCCAGGAATCCCGATCCGCCCTTTTAGTGTCTCCGGATGTGGAATAAGCAGCTTCTCCGTTCTCTCCGTTCTTCTGACGCCGTCGCTTGGGCAGCTCTTCGTATTCAGAGGCTTCGCTCAGGGTCTCGCTCATGTTTCGTCTTCGCGGTTTGCCCCTTTGTAAATCCTCAGTTTTGACGAAATCCCGAGAGCCCCGTGCCCGGCCCGATCGCTGGATATTTCCAGTGTTGTACATTCCCCTGTTGTTGTCACTACGCCCTCCTCGGCCTCCGCCGCGCGAGTTGAACTCTCTGAATCCTCTGCCGCGACCTCGCCCCGCCCCTCTGGCTCCAGCGAATGCCTGCTCTTCGTCGATGAAGATCCAGTTGTTGCGGCGCGGCGCTGGAAGCTCTCTGATTTCAGAGTTCTCTTTCACCTGGGAATTAGTGCCATCCCAGCCGTTCTCCTTGTGAGATTCTTCACACGGGTTACTCGATTTCTCCACTTTAATACGGCAAGTTTGCTTCTCCTCATGAGGGGTGACAGGAGGAGCCGGGTGCCTGCTGATCAAAGGCTGGTTGTCCTTTTTCAGGTCATAGACGTTAGTAAGCACTTCCTTCTCAAGCCTGTATGGAACAGGCTTTTCTTCCGGTTCAGATTTCGGCTTCTCGTTCTCCTTGTCCTCCACTTTCAGGGCTTTGAGCACCGGTTTCTTGATCGGACCCGTCCTCCTGAAGGTTCTGCAGCTCGGTTCGGACGGTTGGCTAACCCCGCTGCTGCTGCTGCTCGACCCCGGATCGGACCACTGAGCTGCGTCTTTATCCTTCTTCACAGAGTCGTCTTTCCTCCAGAAACCAGACTCGAAACTCTTCTCCTTGCCCTCACACACTTCATCACGAGAGTCCGGACCCTCCCTCTGGTATCGGTTCAAGGAAACCTCCTTATGATACTCGCACTTCAGGTACTCGCCGTGTCCTAGAGGCTGGGGTGCTTCTTCGTCTCGCTGTGACCCCAGAGAAATGTCGGAGCCTCGACCCGGGCGGTAGCCTTGATGGGGGAGGTCTTCTGAAGGACTTTCGACACGTTCAGTCCCTCGCTCTTCGTAAGAGTCCTGCTGAGAGCACGACCGATCGCTCCTGCAAAAGAAATCGCAACAACTCATCTCAAGTTTTACTCTTTCATAATTAATCCATTACTCACGATAAACGAAAAGGTCTGGCGTACCTGTCGTCTGGTACCTGACTCCTCTCAGCGCTCTCGTGCTGTCTCTGATAAGGTGGCGTGAAACTGCGGGCGGGCGGGTAGCCATCTTGGCTCCAAACAGAGTAAGAGTCTGAGGAAAGCGCTCTCCTCTCCTGGTGCATGCTGGGATGGCAGCCCTCATCCGAGGCGGACCCAGGGCTGTTGAGGCGATCCTGGGGCACGCCCGATTTCATTACACCTGTAGAGAAGGGGGTTGTAGAAAATTTTTAGATTCCTCCTTAAATTAATTTCACTATGTAAAGCTGCTTTGTGACAATGTCAATTGTAAAAAGCGCTATAGAAATAAAACTGAATTGAATTGAATAGAGAAAGCACGTGTAAATAAACACGTTCACGTTTTATAATGAAATGCCAAGTTTCTGACTGGTGATGATGAACAGACCCGAGGAGTGGATGTTAGGTGAGTAATAATCGATGGTCGAGCGGTTCTGTGTAACACGTGGGTCCATGTACGGGGGCATCATCATCCAGCGGGGGTCAAAGCCAAGCACGTGAGGGGGGTAATAACCTCTCTGAGAGGGACCTGATCCAGACTGCTGCCAGTGCTGCATCTTATACACCTGATCCTAAACACACAGGTAGAAATAAATAAACAAATAAACACATAAATACATAAATACAACACCAAACAGACTCAAATCACCAAAAAACAAAAGAAATGGATTTTAGCTGCTAAACACCTGCTGCTGCTGCTGCTGCTGCTGCTTTTGGAAGCGGGGCGGGACGGCCTTCTGGTGCCGCTGAGCGTAATCCGAACCGTCATCTTCGCTCCTGTAGCTGAAATCGTCTCGATAATCCTGGCTGTGGAGCGCCTCGGATTTCGGCTCAGGAACATCTGCGAGAGAGATGGAGGAATAATACAGAATGCAGAGAGAACCAACCCCCAAGAACAAAAAGTCCCAGATCTTGTGGGCGGAGCTTCTTGTCCATCTCTCGTTCGTACCTTTATTTCCGTGCTGCCAGGCTTCGAGCTGTGGTTTGCCCGTGTCTCTCCCGGGTGACGGCGAGAGCTCTTTATTATCTGCTCCTTGTGCGTCTCCGCAGTGCGCCGGTCTCTCCACCTTGCCGAATTTCTCGTCCAGTTTTTTGAGTTTCTCGGCGCAGGCGGCCAGCCTCTCCTCACGGGCTCGCCTCTCCTCTTCCTCACGCCTCCTACGAGCTCGCTCCACGGCCTCGGAGACGTCCGCCGAGACGAATTTTCCCCGAGGTGGAGGAGGGGCAGATCGCTGGGGTTCGTCCTGTTCTTCCACAGACTCGCTCGCTCCGCTGCTCTTCTGCTGCGTCTGGGGAATAAATAGACAAATAAAAAAACAAACACAAACAGGGGTCTCGGACGTGATCATTTTTTGGAACGGGCGAGAATTCTACCTGCGAGTCTGTGGAGCCGTATCTGCTGTTGGTTTTTCTGGAAGGTAAAGGATCGTGCTGGTGATGGTGGTACGTGTCTTCCTGACCATCCGAGCTCATGGATGACTGGCGCTCGCGGCGAGAATCCCACTCTCCCCTAAAAACGAAACTCTAAGTCACCTCCATGTTTGACCTGTTTGATAAAACTGTAAATTAAGCAGATGTGCAGACGCACCAGATCTTGTTCTTCTCGCCGGGGCAGTGGTCATCTTCATCGTCACTGAATTTGAGCTTCTCGCTGTAATCCACTTCCTCATGAAGACCTGGAACAAAAAGTAGTAACTCGTTAGTTGTTCTCGTTTGCGTATCGTTAGCGATTATTCTATGATTTACGTTATTTACCTGCCCAGCCGTCCTCGCAGTCGTTATCCAGGTCGTCCAGGTCTTTCAGGTCATCAGGGTTGATGATGGCAGGACGGGAAGGTCGGTCCCCGGGACGTCGGATCGGCCGAGGAGAGGGATGAGTTGGGACACGGGCGAAGCGGGTCTCTCGCCGCACGTCTCCGCTACAAATGGAATAATAAAGTCAGAGATGTTATTTTGTGCCTAATTTTTCAGTGGAGACAGCTCGGCATCACAGGCGCCTAAAGTTAGGCAGGTACTCACTTGACGGGATCAGGAGGAGGGTAGGCGGGTCTAAACGTGGGTCGAGCATCAAAGCGCATAGGGGTGACGACTGCGACGGCGGAGCCGTGCTCGGAGGCACCTGGACCGTCACGGGTCTCCTTGGGACACATCTAACAGGCGGAATGAACATTTTAAAACATTTGGAAATAAACCAAAACCACCTGGTTCACCAAAAGTGTTTCATCAGCACCAACAGAAACACCTGATCCAGCAGGTGACATTCGCGGAGGTCACAGCAGGTTCTCACATTTTCAAATCAATGCTTTTCATTATTTCCTCTGAATTCATCACAAAAAAATAGGCTAAAGGAAAATTCTTAACTTTGTCATGATTACTTTTAGATAAACAAATGAGTTCTTCTTCGGAGTTCCTTTTTCTCTCATTTCTTTTAAAAACAGAAGAGGGGAAAGGCATTAAGTTTGAGCTGATTATTAATCGTAATGAAGTCTGTATGAACCCTTACGAAGGCAGGCAGCATGTCGTGGTAGGTGGTGGTGGTGGAAGAGTGATGGAGTTGATACTGCAGACCCGGTGTGGGTCGGCGGGTGGGCGGAGCCGGTCGGAGTGAAGGATCCTTGGGGTCGGGAGACGCTGTGGTGGCGGTGACGGCGTTGGCGGAAGAGGAAGTGGTGGGGGTGGAGGACGAGGATGCGGGAGGAAGCGGAGAGGGAGCCTCAGGAGAGGCACTGGGTTTGCCCTCTGGATCGGAGGAGAGGGCTGAGGACAGAGACGGGGGCTGCAGGAACCTCCCTCCGCCCTCCCTCCAACTCGTCACGTCTGGACACGCACAAAATAAAAACACGTTAGCAAGCGCGCCTACAGGAAAGCAACACCTCGCGACGCGCTGTGAAGCAGCCGTGGCTCTGAGACTCACTCTGAGGGCGGAGGCTTGGTCCTGGCCCATACGACGGATCGAAGGCGCTTTTTTCCTTGCCAGCCTTGTCCTGTTCTCCTGCTGCTTTCAGCGTCGGAAATTCCTCGTGAGAGAAGGGCTGCAGTCGGTTTGAGGCCCTTAAACCTGCAGGAAGAGGAAGAGCGACCATCACACACACACACACACACACACACAGTGAACACAAAGTCTTTAAGCTGTGAATGGCATGAATCAAATTGACAAACAAGCTCCATTAGTAATAATAAATCCAAACACATCCACAAGGACACGAACACCTCCGGCGCACGATGTCGGACCTTGAATTCACTTCTATTGGCACGCGGAGCCGATAAAAGGCGACAAGGTTCTGGTTTGTTTGCGCACGTGTAGCGTAGGTCATCACACGTGTCGAGTTAATGACCTTTGGGTTTGCGTGCGGTGCTGCTTATGTACTTCTTAACAGGATCAAAGAAAAAAAAAAGAAGAGAGAGAGAAGGAAGAAAGTGCCAGAATGTGGGCGTTACCATCTGGATCTAGTGCCTTTCCATTTAGTTGTGCCCACTGCTTTGGTCCACCGGTGCTTGTGGTCTGGAAGGGAAGGGAATGTGAAGGTTATTACAGCTCTCTGGCTTCTCAGAGCAGATTTAACATAAATACCTTCCCTACAAGAATTCCGTGCCGCGTGTGAGTGTTTGCAAAGTAAAATAATTATTGCCTTTCTTTTTTTAAATTACAATATACACCGTTGTACCAAAAAACCACTCACACATCAAGAAACACAACAGAACTCTTTATTTAAGGTCCCCCACCCTTTCACCCCCTTCACCCAAAATTAATACTTCTACATACTGAAAATGTTCCTGCTTGTTTTTACCTCCAGGCTGGCTGCCGCTGTTGGCTTCTGAAGATTGGAGACGGATTTCTGCAAAGGCAGCAGCTGCTGCGACTCCGGCGGCTGAGCTGTCGACACAACGGAACTGAAACGGGAACGAAGAAACGGATTAGTCGTGTTAGCGTGAAGGCGGTCATCCTGAACAAATACAACCGTTTTTCCTTTATGGGTTCAGGGCATCTCTCACATCAATCTAAAGAGGATCCGCGACAGGACGTGGATTAATAAATCTCTCTTCCCACACGATCTTTCACCCTTTCACTTATTAATCAACACAATTTCTCGTAGCTTGTGATTTCCCAACATTCATATCCTCCCGTCCAGCCCAAAGACAGGAATTATATATACACATACATACATATATATATATATATGCGCTGAACTGTTTAATCCTAATAGGGTCACAGGGAGGTGGAGCTGGTCCCAGTTAGACGAGGGCGGGGTACACCCTGAACAGCACGCCAGACCATCACAGGACAACACACACAACCATTCACACTCACACCTAGAGGCAACCTGGAACAGCCGGCCAGCCTAATGTGCATGTCTTTGGAATGTGGGAGGAAACCGGAGTACCCGAAGGAAACCCATTTAAGCAGAAGGAGAACGTGAAAACGCCACACAGGGACTTGACCCCAGGACGTTCCTGCTGTGAGGTGGACGTGCTATCCACTTTGCCGCCGCACCGCCCTCCTCCGTGTGTCAGGAGATGAATCTGATCACGTCACGACTTTCACAGGGTGTTTCTCAGCAAAGTTCAGGGATAAACTACCTACAGCATCACCCATCACCCCAAATCTCATCCCATCAGCACCAGAGCTTCTCTTCACTCACACGCCAATCACACACCAATACCTCCAGCTCTTCTATTTATAATCTCTCTCACACACACCTTTCTCTGTTCTCTCTCTCTCACACACACACTTCTCTGAAAATACTTTTCATCTTTAGACCCATCTCTCTATACATCAAATTTTTTTCTGTCAGCAGTCCCCTCTCTCCATCATTCCTCTCGTACCCTTTCTCACTGTTTCTTGCTTCACAGCTTCCCAAAGTTAAAAACTAACACTTTAACCTTAATTTATAAACTGCAACCTAAAAAATAAAGAAGAAAAAACAACAACATGGAGGATAAAACGTGGTGAAAGGTTAGTTTTTAATAAGCAGATGAAGAGATATGAAACTCCCGGGGTTCAATCAGGGCACGCATTTCGGTTTTCTTCCTTTAAACTGCAGCGAACATAAACTTCCTTTTGCACTTCTGAGAATAATTATCCACCTCCACAGCACGCTAGGCTAGTTAACTAACCAACGTTAGCATACAAGGTGACGTCATTCTTATAATCTCAAAAAACTATTTTTTAACATAAACACACACACATATATATATATATATATATATAGAGAGAGAGAGAGAGAGAGAGAGAGAGAGAGAGAGAGTCCACCTCTTTTGATCGGGTTGTTCCTGCTTGTTCGCCCATCCTGTTCCGTCTTTGGGCACAATAATCACGTTTGGATCGTTTCCTCTGTTCTCGGACTTCAGGCTCGGCAGGTGAGCGGGCGGGGGCATGCGCCGGGCAGCGGCCACTTTACCAAGACTCTGTAAGCCATGTCGAGCAACAACTGCAGCGGAGAGAAATACACACACTGACGTCAACACACAGGCATTTTTCATCTCCCTTCCTCAGATTGGGTTACACTCGTCTCGGGAGACAATAAAATAACATTTAATATAATATAAAGTAAAAGTACTAAAAATGAAAAACACCTTTGAAATCACGCTGGGAACAAATTACAAATAAAAATGCAAATATTCATATAGAAAATATATGATCAAGTAGGCAATATAAATAATATTTAAAAATATCTAAAAAACAGATCATATAAAACAAAGAACTTGGAGAAAAAAATTACATTAAAAAGGAAAAAAGTTTCTGAGACGTAAAAATGATAAGACAAACAGCATTCACAGAAATAAAACATAAAATAAATATGTAAAATGCAAAAATTAAGCACTACAGCTGAAATTAAAATAAATAAATAGGAATTAAAATGAACTAAAAACAAAACGAAAATAATTAAAAAAAGAAAATCAAAAAATTTAAACAACAAAAAAGTTAAAAAGGCAAACAAAATTTTCATAAAATATGGTTGGGTATTAAGTCGGAAACGATTCATTTTGAGTTATTGGAACTGTTTTGGAGCTGATATCCTAAACTTTTAAATGATACCAAATTTTTTTAACAAGTGTTGCTGGTTTTAAAGAAACGAACCAAATCCTGCCGGGAATTTTCAGCCTTTCAAGCAACTTTGAAAAACTATAGGTGTTTATAGTTCAACAAAGTATTTCATCATTTCCGACTCAATACTCAGTTTGCCGTGATGGTGACAAACAAATTTAAAAAAATAATAATAACTTGAGCTAACATCAAAAGAAAATAAATAGAAATAAGATATAAAAGTAATGTAAGATCATTAAAATGTTCATGAAAGAGCGAATGTGTAATAAGGAATATATCCTTCAGTAGGTAACGTGGAGATGCTCAGCCTCACCTGTGGTTTTTTGAGTTTCTATTGACTTTCCCTTGTACTTGTCAAATAGGCTGAGTGAGGAATACTTGCTTTTCCCATCCTTGGACTTGGTTATTTGCCCCAAACGATCGGACATTGCGATGAAATGTCATCGAGTATGGAAATTTTTCTCTGCGCCTCTTCCTCAGTACCGTCTGTTCCTGTAGAGATATTAAACAAGCACGGCGTTAGAAGCTGCTGAATTCTGATTGGTCAGAAGGTGGTGCTGAATCCTCTATTAGCGCGTCTCTCACGGTAGCGCAGAGAAAACATCGAACAGAACCGGTCCACTTCGTTTCTGTTCGGCCCTGAACTGAGACCAGCAGATCAGCGTAAATACCAGTGGTTTTCTCCTAAATACGGTTTCCATCCACACATCCCCCGCCCCTCCCACAGTGCATGCACACTCCAATAATCGCACTTATAACATGCACAAATTCCAACGACTCGTACACCACACACGCCGCAACACCCCGCCAGACACCAAGATCGACAGGCATGATTTCTACAGATTATAATAATACACTACACGGCTCGTTAAGTGTAACAGACCGTTGCTATGGATTATGAATTGATTTCTGAGGAATCTGTATAATAAGCGATATCGTAAACACTGATCCGGTTATTATTATAAAATAAAGCCCTTCACAGAGATTCATGACTCCTCCACACACTCAGGTCCTGATCACTCCGTCTGGGTTTATTTTGGATTCATAACCAGCTTGTTATTCTTTATTCCTCTCTCTCTCTCTCTCTCTCTCACACACACACCATCATCCTAATTATTATATTAAACGAGAAGAATGAATAGTTCACTTCTGCTAGAACAAAATAAGCCCCGGCCACGAAATTGCAATCAGGGCGTCTTAGTTATTTTTTGTTGCTAATTCTCTTTCTTCGCTAACGTTAAACACCTCTGTACTAAAACCAAGAAATAAACTTCATCATCGTTCTTATAACATATATTTATAACACACAACACATCTACAACCAACACAATGTCCTCAAACAGCTGTTCATGCAAAAGAGCCAGAACTGATCAGTGCTCTCTCTCTCTCTCTCGCTCTGTGTGTGTGTGTGTGTGTGTGTGTTTAAAGTTTAATGAGAGACAGGAATGACTTTCCCGTGAGTGAGATCACGGCAACAGAAAGGTTCGTCGGTGCTCTAATGGAAAATCAGAGCTTGTGAGGCCGTTGGACATTTTCTCTTTCCATCTCTCTCTCGCGCCCTCACTCACACACTCACTCGCACTCCTGTGATATGTTCTCTGCCTCAGTGTTTTTTTAGGTAGGTAAGAACACAGCGATGACACTCGAGACTGTCTGTCCCTCTCATCTGAATCAAACAGCTATTTGACTCCGAGTCAACTCACCCGAGTGAATCAAACCCACCCGAGTGTTCATTTTTTGTAAATCTTTCTCCTACGTGAAACTTCGACATCGACTGAGGAATGAAATTCACTGATACTTGTAAGCTGTAAAACATTATCAGGACACTGATACCCCTGTATAACGCTCTGATATTATCACCATGTATCGATGCTACAGTGGTATCGTCCGACCCTGATCCGGAACGGTCCTTTAATAATGTCAAACTTGTTCTCCGTCTTTATTTCCTGAGAACTTTTCTTTCTGACTGTTCAGACTTCATTTTCGTCTTCGTCGGTATTCTGAAGTGGGAGTTTTTAAAACATAGAGAGGGTTTTTAAAAACACACTGACGTTCTGCTCAGAAGCCCTTAATTTGGGAATCTCACGATGATGTAAGGGCCAACAAATCTCCCATCATGCATCACTGTGATAACGTTACACGGCGGCTTTGAAACAATTGGACTGATCTGATGATTCAGAGGAGCAGATTCTCATTCCTCACAAATCAAAAGGAACAAAATGTCTGAGCAGAAAATCGAGCTGGAACCATCTTCATGTATCTCCCATTCTTCATTCAGAAAAAAAAAAAAACAATTACACCAAACTTCATTGGATAAGAAGCTTAAATCAACCAAGAGCATAAAAATCGCCTGCACACAGAGAATCCGAAGCTGACGCTCAGTAAACAACCCCAAGAGTCGTGAAAATAACTTGTTTCACAAATCACCCAGCGATCATTTCCTCCTTTTGCACATTTATCAGTTTAATTCTTCAGAGTGAGGGAGATTTCAGAAGCGCTGCAGCTCGCGGCTTAAACTCAGAAAAGAACAGCACCGAACCGGAGAACACGCCCGGGTTCCACCCAAAGAACAGCACCAAACCGGAGAACACGCCCGGGTTCCACCCAAAGAACAGCACCAAACCGGAGAACACGCCCGGGTTCCACCCAAAGAAC
>JBCNYH010000005.1:12848414-12862945 GCA_039654325.1 Tandanus tandanus
GCCCTCGCCCAGAGTCGGCTGAGATGGGCGCCAGCCTCCCCGCGACCCTAATTAGGAATAAGCGCTTCAGAAAATGATGATGATGATGGATGTGACTCGTGCTAAGCTAACTGCTAACACTACCTGGCCAGCTCTTCTGTTCATTCTAGATTTATTCCACAAACAGCAAGAAAACTTGTGATCAAAGTATTTGATGGTAAGATGTATTTGATGGTAAGCGTCACCTGATGCCAGTGACTCGGAAAGGTTGATTATAAGCGGTGTGCGGCAACCGTATGTGCAATGACACTCTACCATAAAGTATCTGGTATACTGAATTTTTAAGAATTTGAAGCTCTGTGATGGTCTGGTGAGCTGTTCAGGGTGTACCCTGCTTTCGCCCGGAGTTTGCTGAGATGTGCTCCAGCCCTCCTGTGACCCCAATAAAGGATAAAGCAGTTCAGAAAATGACATGACAAGAATTTAAATAAAATATTAAAAATGCTTTATCTCTTACAATCCAGTCAGTGTGGACAGAATAAAACAGTTATTCCACTCGTCTCATCGAACATGACTGATAATCTGCCTAGTGCACCTCTTCGCCGTCTGTCAATGCATATTGGATCTGAGTTCATGAACTATTAAATATAGAAATATATCCTATATACAGCCTGTGTACATTGATTTACAGTGACATCATTAATTTATTCAGTAATTTGGAAGCTGTTGGTGCGTCCTCTGATGCCCACGTGATGTGCAGCCACTACATTACCCACAATGCTTTTCTTTTGAGAGGGAAGGACAAGTGACGTTGATCAAGAGCCCTTGAAATAAAGAGCCCTTTTTGTGTTTGGTTGTAATCATCAGAAGCGCCGCAGCCTGAAACACACGGGAAATAACACGGGGTGCCAAAACTTTCACACACACACACCCCCCACCCCCGACACCGAGAGAGACACAGAGAGGAAACGAGACGGAGAAAGATGAAGCTGCGACCTGCTCGTTTTCCACAAAGTGATTCTGGACCAGAATTAAAGGAAGACGCGTCTCTGAGATGCTGAAATGTGGAAGAAGTGAATTTTTGAAACATTTTCTTTTTTTTTATTCAAATGGACCAAATAACCCTGAAATGCACTTTCCTACAGGACTGAGGGCATCCACAAAAACAAGACAGAAATCCCAGGATCTCATTTTCTTCTTTTGATATTATAAAAACCAACAGCTGGACTTTAATGTAATAAAAGCGGGGGGTAAAAATCCAGATGTTTATTAGTTTAATTTGAAATGAGAGTGTAATTAAAGGTGCAGGTGGATTAAAGGTGGAGGATTAATGGAACCCCGGTGATGATGCGACTCTGATCTTTCACTTCGAGCTTTATTGCTCTTCTTGATCGAACTTTCCGAATTGTTTCCTCTGTTTTTGGGGCGCGTGACATCAGCGCGCGCTGCAGCTCAGCTCTTATCAACTTCTCATAACTCCATGTTCACTCTTTCCGGATGTTCATGACACAGTTACGATGCCCGGGTGGTTCATTAACCCGTTATTACTGCTCCTGCTTTGAACTCCTCTGCAGGCTCAGTGATGACCTTCCTCTTTGCGCCTCGACGCTTTTTGGGGGCCACCGGTTTTTTACGTGCAGCCGGTAACCGGAGGGTCGGTCCGTGTTGAGGAGAGAGACATCATGAAGACCCTGTAAGTCCCCGAGAGTGCACGCGCACATACTGACATCTAAAGAAGAACAGAAGTGGGGTTTTCTCCTCCATTGCTGTGGATTCCTTTCCTTTTTTTAATCCACCGCAGTGTCAGGACAGGGATGGAGCTCCACCGTTTCCGTTTGATCTCCTGCGCGAGGAGGATGCGATAATACCGGGTGAAAACCCAACACGGATGCAATACTCGGTGCATGTGTTGGGGTCTCGTGCACGCTCCAGGACGGTGCCGTGGTGGATTTCATCATCGTCGCTGCTGCTGCTGCTGCTGCTGTTCAACGCCATGGGCTGCATCCAGAGCCTCAGGTGCAAACCCAAGAGTTTCCGCGAAAGCGTCGCTGTGCTCGAGGTCACCACGTCCATCGACCCGAACCCCACCAGCATCGACGAGTCCTCCAGCGTGGTGCTGCGCTACCGGACGCCGCACTTCCGCGCCACCGCGCGCGTCCTCGTGCCCCCGGTGGCCGCCAAGGAGACGTGGACGGTAGGCTGGATACAGGCGTGCAACCACATGGAGTTTTACAACCGATACGGAACCGAGGGCATGTAAGTGACTCATAACCGGGATGTTGGCAGGGTTTCTGATTTTCTAGCCTGTTAATTTATAAATATAATAACAGAAACATTCCTGGAGGCTCCACAACATCACAGATAACATCCAGGGACTTCACATCCAGCCACACAAACCCAAAACTGAGCCATGCCCGATCCCGATATTCTACTGCACAATACATTGCAATAAGGAACATATTATTTTTTTTTATCGTTGATGCGTGATGAGGCTTCATAGATTTCATAGATTGTTCTCTGGAGATAAAAGCAGTGTGACTTATTCTGAGGTTAAATGTCACATGGCTCATCAACAGACTCCATATTTTTTGTAAACACACAAAAAAAATTTCATATCTGAATTGTTAAAATTCAATCAACAATATATAAGGTCTAAGAATGCAAACTTCACATTTAGCCACACCCACAAGACTCCATAAAAGGTAAAGCTTGCAGCAAACAAACAAAAAAAAGAAAGAAAATTAAATAATACTATTTATAAGTATTCCAATAATGCAGCTCGGCCACTGCAGAGGACCAACTCTGAGACGGCTCGTCTTAATTTGTGAGTGCTATCCGTTAGCCCTGTGCTGAAACGATGGTGGTTATAAATGAACCCTGCTACTGATGTACACGTGAACAAACATGACGTATTTGTTACAAATATCGCACACGAGTGACACAATTCACAGAGTTCCTCATACCATCATGAGGTTGTTTACTTTCCAATAACCCTTATGTCCCCGAGTGTTTTATTCCTCTGACGCTGCAGCAGCTTGGTAAACAACGATGAATCACACTTTTTATTCTTTTAATATTTATTCATTTGCTAAACCGCTTAATCCTCCGTGAAGATGGGCTACACCCTGAACAGCTCACCAGTTCACTGCAGGGCCAACACACACACACACACACACACACACACACACACACACACACACACCTAGGGGTAATTTGGTACAGCTGCTTAGCCTAAAATGCATCCTCAGACTGCAGGAGGAAACTGGAGTACCTGGAGTTCCTGTTCTTGGTTATGTTGTAGATCATTCCCTCTGAAAAATGCAAAGTTCCTCTGGAACTCAAACACCGTCTGTAAAAGCTGTGGTTGAAAAACAGGGGACACTTAAACCTCAGACGGTTACAGAGAGCGTTGACACAGTGGACTCCTTCCATAAACGTTAAATAAACATCTCTTTAGCCCATCAGTGTTTATTAATCTCTTTACGCGGCACGTCTGCTGTTAGTGAGGCTTGAGAACGGTAATATAAAGCTGCACTACGTTCACACGGAGTTCTCTGCGGAAGTGGTGCATCGACGTCTTCATTCACCTCTGCAGGCACCTTCAGTCTAACAGCTCCAGGGTTCTTTGAGGTTCTCGGGACAAACCAGAACCAGATGTAGAAACATCGAGACACACAGGGCATGGCGGCGAGGTGCAGGAAGATGGCGGCGGTGGTCTTCTGGTCCTCATGCACTTGTGGCTGAAATGTTCAGTGACACGACGTAGCCCAGATCCTGTAACGGTTTTTCATGGCCTACTTCCTGTTGTAGAAACCACACCACGACCTATTTTCTGTAAAAAAAAAAAGTCTTTAGTGTGTCATATCTTGAGGCAGTGAGCGACTCGGCTTTAGCGATAGTGTTTCAAGAAAGTTTCTAATTGAGGAGAAGCTCTTTAAATTCCTGGAAAATAATAAACGGTAAGATTAATATTTTCACTAATAAAAATATAAAGGGTCGGATTCATTTTAAAGAAGAGGTGGCGTGGGGGTGTAGAGGTCAGCACACGGCAAGGACGTCCTGGGTTCGAGTCCCGGGCTGGATGAGGGTGTTTCTGTGTGGAGTTTGCATGTGCTTGTGTGGGTTTCCTCCAGATACTCTGGTTTCCTCCCTCAGTCCAAAGTGAATGAATGAGATTCATTATTTATTTTTTTGTACATCAGTTCCCTCATCTGATTGGACGAGCAGTGTTCCAAGACCGCTTATGTTTATTGTAATCGCGCTGGGGCAGTTAGCTGTGTGTATCGCTGTTTGTTTACGTAAATTCCTAATTGTTGCTACACCAAAAATGTTGAATACATGTATTTTCCCCAAAAGCTTGTAGGATGAAACTGAAAAGGAAGAAGAGAAGCTGATTTCATCAGAAGCATCGTGACCCGTGATGTACGAATCGCAGCTACGCGACTATCTCTCAGCGACGGCTGATTATTTCAGATTTATTTCCGTTCACTGAGCAATAATAAACGAACGACGCATCTTTACTGTGTCTGAAATATCAGTTACACTTTTATTTGTATTTATAAACATTTTGGACAAAAATCCGTATCACAATTTCTCACAAAAAATGAATTGTATTTCACCGAGTATCGGTACCGCCGTGACTAGCCGTGATTAGCTGCGATGGCTGGATCAGAGCCGTGAATATCCCTATTGGCTGTAAACCTCGTCTGCTTCCTGACTGCAATCAAGCTGCAATTTATTCAGATTTTTTTCTCCTTAATTTGGTCACCAGTTCGGTCCCAGACACCACAAAACTTCAGGTGTTGAACGCTAACATGTTTCCTTGGAGACACGTTAAATCAGCTAATCACATCTTCTCGAAGTGTTGCATCACAGGACGGCGTGACGCACTCGGAGAAAATCGCTGTCAACCCTCTTCCGATTTTCACCGGCGGTTTCTGGCCACGTGTGGTCGTGACATCACCAGGATTCGAAGTGGCTCCGTAATCCGTAATGCAGAACTGCTCGGGAGTCTTAACTGTAATATTTTAATGATTAAAACAGGAAGTGCTATAAACTTAAAGCGCTGTTGTGTTTTTGCTGAGTGAGAAGCTTCACTGAGTCGAGTAAATGAATATGAAACAAAGCTGCGTTACACGTGGAACCCGCGCACGTCTGCAAAACCTAAAAATGCTAACCAGGTGATGTAAGCGCGTCACTTTGAGACTGGATGAACTTGATGCTTTTCCTCAGTGATAAACAATCAAATATTTTCAACAACAACAACAAAAAAAAAGCAGGTCAGGATCCTCCTACATCACATCCTGTCCGTTACACCCCTGGGCTACGTGTGTTCCAGCCTCAGAAAAAGCATGTGGTTTGTTTCTCCTCTTCATGGAGAGCTGTAAGGTCAAACACAGGCCTTCTGTGACCTGCTAATTAACAGCTCGGTGTTAAAATGCATCCCCTGGTGCACCCTGGGATTGATTGCTCTGTTTCGGCATCAGATCTTCCATTAAACGTAAAGCAAGCAGCCTGAGAGAAAACGATACTTCCTCTGATCTACAGCAGGTCGGTTTGGTTTCTCACTAATTCAATAAAGAAGCACTTTAGTGCGTGCGACAGCATCTCGCCGACCTCAGACAGGAAGTCCGTTACACCCCCCCCCCCCCCCCTTTTTTTTATTTTCATGAAATGATACACTTTATTCATCTCCATTATACGTGGTGTCGCTGGTGGGTGTAGAATTACTGACATCCGTTAACGCTGCATCATCACTGGAAACTGACGTACACACTGCATGGTTCACGTTCATGTTCTTCTCAGCCGGGTGTGTAACGCCGTGTCACCACGAACGCTGTATCTGTATCTCTGTCTAACACTCTCGCATCCTCGATCTTGACCTCGACACCAACAAGAGGCATCTCATCTCCACTTCTGTGAAATCGGCGAAGCTGTGGAGTCGAAATGAAACATCTACACGTCTTTATCTCGACTCTGTGATTTCATCAGATTCTTTTTTTAATAACGATGCAGAACAAAGCCGAATGAAACCTAAAGCTGCTTTCACTCGAGCACTTTCACCCGGAACTGCATGTGTAAAAACGCTTTGTTCCGGAACAACTCCACAGCGGTGGGGGGCGACATGCTACAGAACATCTTGTCTCAGGCGCAGCTCGTCATCGGAACACGATCGGCGTGAAGTAGATGTGCTTCCATCAGGGTTTCCATTCCTGCTTGCCACCGAATCGAGAGTGACGGTGTAGACGTGTAGGAGAGCGAGATGCTCCGGGGGGAACGTACTGCGGCCACTTTCCTACATGTTTACACAATCACTCTCGAATCGGGGGCAAGCACTGTGTAAGAGCAGCTTATACATTAATACATGCACGTGGCGTGGTGTGTGTGTGTATGGGGTGTGTGTGTGTGTGTGTGTGTGTGTGTGTGTGTGTGTGTGTGTGCTCGCTTTAGAGACATTTCTTTTATTAATTTTGTGCCAGTTTGTATAGAAATATAATAGAATGAAAGTTATTTTGGAGTTCAGTGAAGCGTTCAGGGAGATGGGACCAGCGCAAACCTCCTCTTGTACACTAAAGTGCAGTGAGTGTTCAGCAACACAGTGGTTAACACACACACACACACACACACACACACACACACAATGTCATTGTAAAGGAAATAATGAACAGCCCCCCATAAAAACCCCACCTGATCAGAGCTGCATGCTTTGAGGTATTGAAAGGGCGCCAATACTTTGTACCCTACAACAGCTGGGGAGCAGCAAGTAAAGTGTTGTGGGTGGGTTTGTGAAGCCGGTTGTTGGGTTTAGGTCCACAGCAGGTCCAGGTGTAGGTGTGTGTGTGAGACTATTTATAAAGGAACAGAATAAGCATCAGAGGGCGGCCATTTTTAAATTAACCTCTTTTTTAAAAATAACACACACACACTGCTTCATCTCCATCTAAACCCAGTGTGAGATAAATACGTGATCCGTGTGCAGAAAGGTCACCGTCGTTCTCCTGCAGTCAGTAAAATCGTCTCGAATGTCAATCTGGACTCATCAAAAAATAAAAAATAAAATAAATAAATAAATAAATAAAAGGTCCCAGCGCCAGGACGCTTGAAAGGTTTATGTAAGACTCCATCAAACAGTTTTGTAAGTAGGACTCATTCAGGAAGTTAAGAACACCTCGCCATCCAAAGACGTCGACACGGTTTTCTCGAAAGACTCCGAGGCCACACCCATATCCGATTCAGCGCTAGGTGATAGGCGGGGCTTATAACTGATAACTCACAGAACTTCGTCATAGTCATGTGTGGTCTCTTATTTCAGTTTCTGGGCGTGTGTTTTGGCGGTAGGGTATTTTTTTGGACACGACGTGACATCATGCAGGATCACGTACCTGAGACATGACGCGCGATTTTTATACGATGATTTCAGTGAAAGTTCTCACATCATAAACGCGAGCTGATTACAGAACTCCGGGCGGGTCCATGTCCGGTTTGTTTATCAACAATGTGATTCCATCTCCTTTAGCGACTGTAACGTCTGAGAAATGTGAAACAGGAAGTAAAGAGAAAATCATGTGACTCAGCGACGATCGTTTTCACAAATCGAAACCCCGATCAGTAACCTCCAAAAGGACTTTTTATTATTATTCATTTACCAAACTATTTAATCCTATTAAGGGTCGCGGGGAGGCTGGAGCCTCAACCGACTCCAGGTAAAGGCGGGGCAATTAGCCTGTGGGACTGTAGGACTGTGGGAGGAAACAGGATTACCCTGAGGAAGCCCAGACAAGCACTCAGGACAACATGCAAACTCCACACAGAAACGCCCTCGCCGAGCCCGGGACTCAAACCCACAACCTTCTTGCTGTGAGGGGGACGTGGTAACCACTAGACCACCGTGCCGCCCTCTTTATAATTCACACCTCATTGATGTCTCCATGACGACACGGTGATGCGTTTCACCTGACAGCTTTGTGTGGCGCAGGGTGCCGACCCTGTTCCTGGAGATCTGTTATGGTTGGAGTGAAAGCCTTCTCTTCAGGGAGGAAGATCTCCAACATACATTAAATCTGCTTCTGTCTCCTTTTTTATTTTTATTCGTCCGCTGTCTGTAAATCCGAGTTTATCCCACAAGTTCATCTGAACCTGCCGCGGGCGCAGGACGCGAGTGTTTTTGCAGCGTGCCATAATGCTCGCTATTGTTCTGGTGATTTACAAACCCGGCCAGATGATCACGGGAGCTTAGTGGCGATCCAGGCGGTGTTTATATTAGCGCCTGCATTCTTTCAGGGACAGACGGACCGCTCTCGAGTCTAACCCCGAGTCAAAAATACAGCACAGCCATTATGCAGTCTTTAACTCGACCCTGAGTGGCTAAATATAAAGACGCCGCGTCTGGTGCCTTTGGTGGCTTCTGCTCCGCTGCTTTCTTCAGTGATTAGCGGCTCGATGACCCTCAGGGTCAGTATCGGGGACGCTGTGATTTCCTGATTCTTACTGGAACGTTTCTTTAAGCAGGGTTTAATTTCATCCCTCTGTATTTTGGTTAATGTGTCAGGACTTTCGATTTTAAAGCCTGATCTTTATGAGACTTTACGTTTCTGTCCCGCAGGTCGAGCTGGGAGCTTCCGGATCTCCGCGACGGTAAAATCCATGCCCTCAGCGACTCGGATGGTGTAAACTACCCCTGGTACGGGAATACCACGGAGACTTGTACCGTCGTAGGTCCGACAAAGAAAGAAACTAAATTCACCGTCAGCATGAACGACAACTTCTACCCGAGTGTGACGTGGGGCGTCCCGGTGAGCGAGAGCAACGTGCCGATACTGAGCAACATCTGGAGGGATCAGAGTTTCACCACATGGCTGGTGGCCATCAATCAGGCATCAGGAGAGGCGGTGGTGCTGCAAACGGTGCGCTGGCGCATGCGTCTGCACATCGAGGTGGATCCAGAGAAACCTCTGGGGAAGCGAGCCAAACTTTTAGAACCCGTCGCTCAGGAACAGCCGCAACTGCTGGGCAAAAACGAACCGATCCCGCCCAACGCCATGGTCAAACCCAACGCCAACGACGCACAGGTCCTCATGTGGAGGCCCAGGACTGGAGATCCGGTGGTGGTCATTCCTCCGAAATACTGATATTTCTTTGATGTTGTTTTTTTTTACGAAGACGTGAGCTCAATCTCACGCTGGCGGAAACGTGAACGAGGAACAGAACAACGTTTCTTATGATAAAATGGGTCGGGATCACTGTGCTAAAAAAGGTCACTGCAAAAAACCAAGTGTGTTCAGAGCTTTTCAGTGTTTTGCATTGGAATGTACCGCTGGTATGAATTTAAAGGCGCAGTTATTTTGTGCTGAGGAAAGACGCGTCGCGAGTTTTATGCAACATGAGACGTTGATTCCATGCTGCCTTATGTTTACATCGCTTTCTATCGCAAAAATAAACAAACAAACAAACAAATAAAGAACAAAAACAAAGTTTCAGCCTTAACCAATCAACTTGTGATCCAGTAAGCCCTCATCGACCCCCCAACGCTCTTCCCCCAACGACACTTTGCTTTTTATTCTTATTCTTTTTTACAGTGCAGGGTCATAGACGCCTCTTTTACAAGTACAGCAGGTTTATATGGATACGTTTCATACTTTCCCGGAGAGTCTGGATGGTTCTGACTTGATTTATTCTCTGTAGACTGGAAGGAAACTTTATCAGAACTGCGCAGAGCGAGTTGGGGAACCCATTCAGAATAATCCGGGACGTCCTTCGAGTGCAGCCATTCAGCCGTCAAATCAACCCGCTGAGCCAGGGATCAAACGCCGAACGTTACGTTCATCACGACGGAGCGATACAAATGAATAGGACATCTCACACACACACACACACACACACACACACACACACACACACACACACACACACACACACACACACACGGAGACAGAGCAGTGTTGGGTTTATTTATGAGACTTTAACTTTGCTGTATAATCAACCGCTAAAATTTATTCATTCATTCATTTTCAAAACCATTTAATCCTAATGAGGGTCGCTGGGAGGCTGGAGCCCATCTCAGCCGACTCTGCGAGGCGAGGGCGGGGTACACCCTGAACAGCTCGCCACACCATCGCAGGGCCAACACACACACAACCATTCACACTCACACTCACTCCCAGGGGCGATGTGGAACAGCCAATCAGCATCCTGTGCATGTTTTTGGACTGTAGGAGGAAACTGGAGTACCTAGAGGAAACCCATGCAAGCACAGGCAGAACATGCAAACTCCACACAGAAACGCCCTCTCGCTGAGCCCGGGACACGAACCCGCGACCTTCTTGCAGTGAGGTGGACGTGATGCCCCCTCTTAAATTCAAACGAGGCCATTTTCGTAATAATAATATAATAAAGCAGGTTCTTGTTTTGCTTTTAGGTGCTGCGTATAAACGAGATCCTCTCTGACACAAACCGTCTCCGACACAGACGTCTGATCAATACGTTCATTAAATATTAATCAGGCGCTGACAGAAAGAAAATCGCTCCCCGGTAAACAAGCTGAAGGACACAATGACTCGCGCACACACACACACACACACACACACACACACACACACACACACACACACACACACACACACACACACAGCGTGTACGGGATAATGTACCGCGCGACCGTCTGCGCCGTCTAATTAACCCCGACAGGGGGATCAGGATCATCAGGGGTCTCGAATCTCCCTCAAGGGCTTTATTTCTCATGGTGATGATGATCATCCCGCTTATTACTAAACATTAAATTAAAAATCATTCCATTAAGATAAAGATTTCACTGATCCTGTTAATGATGTGCACCGTAGCAGTGGTCTGGAGGAGAGGAATAACAGACCACTGAATACCGTGACTGACCAATCAGAACTGGACTGCGTGGAAGGGCGGATCAAACCCTCCGCGTTGTGCCGTTACAGTAAAATAATCAGTGAGGTGGTGTTTAATTACGCTGCTGCTCTCAACGGATTATTCTCCCGTCGTGTTTTACTTCTCACACCTCAACAATTTCCAACAATTTCCAACAATTTCAGTTTTAATTCATTAAACGGCGAGATGCCGTGTTTTTAAAATCTGATCTCAGTTACATTTAATGCTGCACAAAACCTGCAAAACAACTTCGTAAGAAATCCATCGAAAACCGCAAATCTGATAACGAGAGTTTGAGGGCGGAACGAGATTTTAAAAAGTTATTTCTTCTTAAATAACTCTATCTCTCCGTCTCTCTCTCTCTCTATCTCACTCCTTCTGTCTCTTTCTGTCTCTCTCTTTCTGTCTGTCTCCATCTCTCTCCGTCTTTCTCTCTCCATCTCTATCTCCTGTCTCTCTCCATCTCATTCCTTCTGTCTCTTTCTGTCTCTCTCCTTCTGTCTGTCTCCATCTCTCTCCGTCTTTCTCTCTCCATCTCTATTTCCTGTCTCTCTCTCTCCGTCTCTCTCTCTGTCTCACACCTTCTCTCTCTCCTTCTGTCTCTCTCTCTCTCCGTCTCTCTCTGTCTCACTCCTTCTCTCTCTCTCTCTCTCCTTCTGTCTCTCTCTCTCCATCTCTCTCTCTGTCTCACTCCCTCTCTCTCTCCTTCTGTCTCTCTCTCTCTGTCTCACTCCCTCTCTCTCTCCTTCTGTCTCTCTCTCTCTGTCTCTCTCTCTCTCCATCCCTATCTTTCTGTCTCTCTCTCCATCTCTCTCTCTTACCAAACTGCTTAATCATTATAGGGTCGTGGGGAGGTTGGAGCCTAACTCTGCTGACACTTGGAAAAGGCAGGGCACACCATGAACAGCTTGCCAGACCATCATAGGGCAACACACACACACACACACACACACACACACACACACACACACAAAACCATCCACACACACTCAGTCTTCTGGAACGTTCCTCTGTTCTGTTGAATTTTCACACGCATTTCTGTTCTTGTAACGACGAAACTCAGAACTGCAACAGCAGAAAAATAAACGTCTCCATGTCCTGATGACGTCGTCACAGATTCCGTGTGTACATTAGTGTTCGTCTACGAGACATCTGCACTCGTTAAAAAGGGGGAAAAAACCACGATTCATTTTACAATGACGTTATTTTTAAATGTTTAAAAACTCTGGACTGTGATTGGCTGAGAGGAGTTGATTCAATCAAATTTGAAAAAATATTACATAGTAAAAGAAACATCGTTTCTATAGTAACAGCTCGAGCACAGGGGCGTGTACGCCGTGACTGTGCACTAATGGAGTGAAAGAGAGGAGGGGTTTAAGGAAGGAGTCTCCAGTGTCAGTGCTTTGTTTTCACTGCAGGATTTGTATTTGTTTTTAATGTCAATAAAAGAGAAGAAAGGAAGAGAAGGTAAAGGGACGAACCGCTGCTATAACTGCAAACTGATCATCGGTGCCACACACACACACACACACACACACACACACACACACACAGACAGTATTCCGTGGTGAACTGCTGTGGAATAAGATAAATAAAACTCTGTGATGTGAATCAGTGTGGATTATTTTCTACATGTCTCCCGCGAGTGTTTTATTCCCTTCATCATAAAATATTTTGTGTTGGTAAGAAAGAAATTACAGAAACACTGCGAATCGACTTGTGCAGCTGAGTGTCGCTGATACAGGAAGTGAACAGAGAGAGAGAGAGAGGGAGGGAGAGAGATGGGGGGAGGACATGGAGGGAGGGAGAGAGACAGAGATGGACAGAATGACAGAGGGGCAAGTAAGAGAGAGAGAGAGAGAGAGAGAGACGGTGAGCGAAAGAAACAGACAGACAGACGGGGGGGGGGGGGTTAAAAAGAGACACAGATGGGGAGTGAGGGGGAGAGATGGACAGACAGATACAGAGGGAGGAGTAAGCAAGAGTGAGGGGGAAGCGAGAGAGAGACAGACAGGGAGAGACAGAGGGGTGGGGGTGGGGTTGGTGGGGGGTGGTCACTCCACACTCCAGCAGAGAGAAAATGAAATGATGTTTCTTTTGAAGAAGAGAGATTTTAAAACCTGTTTTATCTTTTTTTATTTTATTGTAATTTCTTTAAACTATTATTATTATTATTATTATAATTATTATTGTTATTATTATTAGTGGAATATAAAGATATTTGGTTTTGCGTTGTGTGATGAACAGCGGCGTCGCAGTGAGACGAGTGAAAGCAGACACGAGTTTCTCCTCTCAGAGAGATGAAACCCCACAGCTTCCCATCCTCCATTATTCATTCATTCATTTATTTATTTATTTATTTAAAATGTTTCCAGTAGTTAAAAATTTCTATATACACTCATGATTGCTTTCTCTCACTCCCTCTCTCTCTCACACACAGACACACACACACACAACTCCTTCACTTATATATAAAAACAAGACGCTGAGGCACACACTGCAAAAAATGTAACAAAATACATTAAAACTATCAGTGAACCAAACAAACAAACCAAAATAGAATATCAAATTTATTTCTATATTTTTCCAATTTCTATATTATTTATTTTTAAAGAATTAATTAATCCTTTTTAAGCATATATTTCTAGAAATCATCAAAGCTTTTGTTAAACTTAAACAACTGAAACTGAACAACTTAATCCTAATTAGGGTCAAGGGGAGGCTGGAGCCCATCTCAGCCGACTCTGGGTGAGGGCGGGGTACATCCTGAACAGCTCACCAGACCATCGCAGGGCAACACACACACAACCATTCACACTCACTGTGGGAGGAAACCGGAGTATCTGGATGAAACCTATGCAAACATGGAGAGAACATGCAAACTCCCCACAGAAACGCCCTCACGGAGCCCGGGACTCGAACCCAGGACCATCTCGTTGAACCATCACACCACTGTGCCGCCCTTAATATAATCTTATAATCTGATTTATTTAAATAATTTTATAATAAATATTATATACATTCTTATTAACAATGTTTTGAGCTGTATATCTTTGTTAGTGTGAATGAAAACAGAAATGTTTATATTTAAACAACAGCTATAACATTCACATTACAATATTATAAAGAAATAAAACCCTCTGAGTGACGTGAGCCCGTGGTTGATGTTTACTGCAGGATGTAGGGGATGTTTGAACGTTTCGTTACAGTTGAAACTTTCTGAAACAAACTGAAAGATGCAACTGATTCGATTTCAGAAATTTTTCTACCATTTAATCAGATTTCGCTTCCTTCCAGTTAAACACCAGACTTCCTGTCGAAAGTCCTTCCTGTGTGTGTGTGAGAGAGATTTATTGATGCTGGATTTACACAAATGATTACATTCTGTTAAAGGGTTTGCTTTCAAAAATAAATAAATAAACAAAAAGTGATTTAATATTCCACCTGAAGTTTTTTAACAGCTCGAACAACAAAAAATGAATAAATGAATCATGTGTAAGAATCATATGGGAATAAAAGAATCATGTGCAAGAATCATAAGGGAATAAAAGAATCATATGTATGAATTACATGGGAATAAAAGAATCATATGGAAATAAAAGAATCATATGTATGAATCATATGGGAATAAAAGAATCATGTGTAAGAATCATATGGGA
>JBCNYH010000005.1:12863219-12879563 GCA_039654325.1 Tandanus tandanus
CATGTGTAAGAATCATATGGGAATAAATGAATCATATGTATGAATTATATGGGAATAAAAGAATCATATGTATGAATTATATGGGAATAAAAGAATCATGTGTAAGAATCATATGGGAATAAATGAATCATATGTATGAATTATATGGGAATAAAAGAATCATATGTATGAATCATATGGGAATAAAAGAATCATATGTATGAATCATATGGGAATAAAAGAATCATATGTATGAATCATATGGGAATAAAAGAGGTAAAAAGGACGGCAGGAAGTAAAAACAGTTGCATGAGAAGAAAGGAGGAAGTGAAACAAATCGAAAAGGAGAAGTGAGTTCACTGATGGTTAATTTAGATCATGCAAGTGCAGGGAAGAGGGTGAAGGAGATCAAAACGAGAGCTGAGAAAGTTTCTCGGAACGATACAGAAAAAGAAATACAACCTGCAACAGAGAAAACAAAGAAACCCAACATAAGACACAAAAACAACATGCTGTCTGATTCCTACCACACACACACACACACACACACACACACACACACACACACACACACACCGCAGCGTTACCACGCACACAGACACACACACACTAACGGCACACGTGCAATGAGATCTAATGTACAGGAACAAGAATCAGAGACAGAATACACAAATTTCACAATTCTGTTAACAGAATTTATATCTGATCTCCAAAACACACTGCTAACTTTCTTTATGACTTCACACACACACACCATGCAGCGAGGGTTCTCAGAGGACCTTCAGCTATTTATAAAGACATCTCGTCAGTATCTCGAAGTGCTTTAATGTTTGCAGCTTTAAATTCCGCTCAGGACTCACTGCCTCAGAGCAGTAACAGGGGCGTTCTCCTGTGTGAGAGCACAAACACCAACTGCGAGAGTCGGGGTTTTGTCTCGTAACGTCTCTGCAACGAGTAATAAAAGGTTAACGTGTTGTTCAGGGAGGAGGAAAAAAGATAAAACAAGGTACTTGACACCTTCGTTCGTCACTCATCCTGCTCTGATATTAAACACGTTTCAGTTCCGCGAATCA
Organism: Tandanus tandanus; assembly: GCA_039654325.1. Lineage (NCBI taxonomy): Eukaryota > Metazoa > Chordata > Actinopteri > Siluriformes > Plotosidae > Tandanus > Tandanus tandanus. The sequence continues at coordinate 12,864,272 of JBCNYH010000005.1, forward strand.
GCCTCGCAAAGCTTCAGAGGTCGACTAGGGATTCTAAATAAAAAGCAGAAAAACCCGTGTGTGTGTGTGTATATATATATATATATATATATATATATATATATATGTTCCTGCGTTCATGTGCGAGGATTACTTTTTCGCTAAAGTTAGCAGTGACCTGCTCGGATAATCGTACATGCCTAGCATTCCCAAGTGCCGAGCTAAATTTACAGAAAGCCATTAGTCGCTCGCGGACACCTGTTCCAATCTGTAAAGCCGAGCAAACACGACAGACCTCTTACTGCTAATATCGGCACACGCTAATATTACACTTTCACACGGCATCAAAAACTACAGCCGTGCGACCGTGACCATCTGCTGTTTTGATTCAAGTATTACCCACTCAGAATAATGTCTTGTAATTCCAAGATAGTGGACCAATCAGATCGCACCGTTCCTGTGTACTATCTGATTGGTCCACTATCTTGGGGTTACAAGACATCATTCTGAGCGGGTAATACTTAAATCAAAACAGCAGACGCTCACGGTTTGTCACGGTCGCGTGGAGGTGGCGGCGTCATCATTATCATGCTCTAAAAAAATTTTAATATTTTAGCTTGTTTTTCTTGTATTTATGTGTAGTATATACTATAACACCCTTATGGACGTGTGGTCTAATGTGTACTAGACGCCATTAGCTACACATCACTTAGCTCATCTTAAAGCGTGAAGCTCACCTGAACCGTCTCAGTCATGGTTAAAATAGGTAAATATAAACTAGAAAATCTTGTTTTAGTTTGATTGTCTTGATGTTTCTGTGTAGTATATACTGAACGAGGCACAGTTACTGCACCTGCTTGTGTATGCACTCAGACCTCACCATCATATGTCATTATTATTATTATTATTATTATTATTATTAAAAAATAAATAAATAAATAAATCATTGTGTTGGGTTTCCCCTGGGTACTATGGTTTCCTCCCACAGTACAAACACATGCACACTAGGCTAAATTGCTGTTCCAAATCGTCCCCTAGGTGTGAGTGTCTGTCGAGCTGTTCAGGGTGCACCCTGCCTTCGCCAGGAGTCGGTAGAGATCCTCCAGCCTCCCCGCGGTTCTAATAGGTTTAGGCGGTTCAGTAGATGAGTGAGAGTGAGTGAGTGCAGAACACATGCTTATCATGCTAGTCTACAGTGTGGATACATGGTCTGAGATGTAGCCCACGACGGTTTAAGTGCAGCACCTTCCGTGACCTCACATCAGAACATTCGCCACAACAGACGTTTATGGAAATAGAAAACCATTTGCATTTTTTTTGGAACAAGCAGAGCCACCATCATAAATAATAAACACCATTAGGATAACAAATGAAAGTTTAAGGTCGTTGCACATGCGCCATAACACGCTCTCTTCAAGATCATCTATAAATAATATTACAGTAAATCAGTTCCAGTGCGTCGTATCACTGTTTACAGGATAAACATCAGTCTGAAGGATGGTGAAGGAAACATGGTGTACTGAGACGGACCTGCGGGAGGACGCAGCACAACAGAACGACGTTGTAATCCGGAGGAAGTTGCAGTCGCTTGCGCATTTATAGTTTCCAGGCGGCTGATTTTTAGGCCCTGCTGAGAACAACTTTGAGATAATAATTACTAAACACTGCAGATCGCACCGCAGCTCCGAAAAGAAGCGCAACCTTTTTATTATTTTGCCTTCACGACCCATTAACGCTGCACTCACACACTAATTAGGAGTTCATGATTGAAAAACAGGACAATTAAAAAACCTTCGCAAACATTTTCACTCCCAGCAGAACGCATCAGGACTGAAACATGACCCTGGTCCCTGAAAAAAAAATGAATGAATAAATAAACTTCTGAAGGATCAGACGGAGAGGTACGAAGCCTCTGAGTAACACGATGTGCTCCGAACACAGAAAGAGAGGACGATAAAAAGTGAGGGAGAGCGACGAGCACCGCTCCACATCCTGAACACCGTCATCGGGATGACGACTACTTGGGTAACTCGTCGGAGCTAAAGCGCTGGCAAGATGAAGGCTACGAGCATAAACAGACCTTCGTTCACGTTATTGCTGGTATTATTAAGGAGTAAAATTCCTCATGAAGCCACACCCATTCACAGCAGGAGTCAAATAAGAGAACAAAATGATCCGTGAAGTACTCTCCTTCAGCTGTCAATCACAGCATCGCTAGCCAATCATGGCCGTCTATCAGCTTGTGTATGTTGAAGAGGGTGGATAGCTCATTCCATCCATATCAGAAAACATTCGCATGAAAATTCAATAATACATTTAGAAATGAACAAAATATTCATTCCGGAACTCGAACCCAGAACCTTCCTGCTGTGAGGTTTGTCCCCTCGTGTTTTGTTTTTAAGTACAGTACATTCAGTTCATCGTGCCACCGTTTTGTTTTTCTGTGCTGATATTCTAGTAGTAAAGGAACCAGTCAGAGCACACGCTTGCTGACATCCTGTGGGTGTGGATATAATAACCATCTACTATTCAGTCATTTACAATCAGGTCAAATGTAGTTTTCGTAAAGAATTATGAATAACAGACTGCTATATTTATAAATTTATAGATTATTATAGAAGTAGTGTTTCATTATTCATAAAATTATTTTAAAAGGATCACATGGGGATAGAGAGAGATTTTTTTTAACTTGTTTGTTTTATTCAGGTCAAAAAAAAAAAAAAAAAAAAACCAGACCACATCTCTTCCAGAGTATTTTATTCGAAAAGTCTTATCTATGAGCCACATGATGGCCCCCCCACCCCCGCCCCAGTTAAATTACATCATTTATTAAGAACTCGAGAGTACAAAATAATATCCACTTCATTTCACAAGGTTCAGATCGTCATGGAAACAGAACATTCAAGCCTCCTTTCATTGGTATTGGGGTACAATGGTCTTCAATGGAGTAATGATTGTATTTTAAGGAGTTTTAATGAAGAATGTTGGTTCTTTTACAAAGAATTCGGGTTTCTGATATTTACGAGAACAATGTTGGTATTGAAAGGTGTTTAAAATGAAAAACGTTGACGTTACTGGTGTTTTTGATTTCTGGTTCTATGTTTATTGGCATTATTGGTGTTCGATGGCCTTCAGTGGAAGAATGTTGGCATTTCAAGGTGTTTTAATGGAAATTGTTGGTATTTAAATGGGTCTTAATGAAGAACTTTGGCGCTTTCATATATAATGAAGGTTCCTGGCGATATTTTCAAGGTGTGTCAGTGTTTGAAGGTGACGTAATAGAGGACCGAGATGTTTGTTGATGTTTGGATGGAGTTTTTAATGGAGATTGTTGGTTTGAAGGTGTTTTCATGAACATTGTAGCTGTCAGTTAGCTTTTGTTGGTGACCCGGTGGTGCGCAGGGCTTTATTAAAGAGTCGGATGCTCTGAAGGTGAACCCTGGGTTTAAAGGGACCGAGATTTCCGAGTGTGAGAGAACAGAAGTTCATCTGACTCGAGAGTATTTTGATAAGCTTTAACATGTTCAGAGATGCTAATGGAAATGCTAAGTGCGTGAACAGCAGAGTTTCCAGCGACTAGCTTCTCCAACCAGCGAACGTCTGAGAAGACGACCTAAAACAAAAAATACTAAATAAAAAAACTGAAATATAAAAACCATATAAATATAAAGTCTTTGTGATGGAGAACACAAACACGTCGAGCGTCAACAAGGAAGAATCGCAGAAGAACCTCACAACAAACAAACACTGTTTAAATTAATGCAAAAAAACCCAAAAACGTGTGAAAGGTCAATTTATTATTTCCTGTTATTACATTTTCTCTCATAAGTGGATGTTGTGTGAATATAACATGGATACGGACTGGAATACTGACTTACTGATTGGCGTTCGTATTCCCAAAGCCCCCAAAACCTTAAAAGAAAGAAAGGAAAAAAACAAATAAGCAACACATCACATTTACATACGAGTAAACACACACACACACACACACACACACAACAGTAACAACACACACAGCAGCTGATATAAAAAAAGATTCCGTCCCATCAGTGAGGCATGTCACGGTAATTAATTACAGAGTACACAGTTAAATTACTAACGTGTCCCACATCCACCGCGACTCAACATCAGCTTCTGCCTCGGCAACACTCGAGAAAACAGCAGTGTCGGCTTGGAAAGTCGGGCTGTAGCAGCGTGTAATTACTGTAAAGTTTCTAGAATCTTCTCCCTGTCTTCTTTTTAGCTGCGTCCACATGGGAACTGATGGAAAGTCAAAGAACGCCAACGAAACCAGCAATGACAGGCGTGATTTTCTCAAGCGACGGGAACTGAGCTGAACCTTCACGCGATGCGATTCGAGCAATAACCGGTCGGAGGTTAAAAATAGCGTAGACTGACAGACGCCGCCAAACACTGATTTCCCCCAAATATTTTCCGCAGGGAAGCAACGAACAGGAGTTTAATGACTCCGCCCACATCAACATGGAAGAGCAGCTCATTACTGCTGTGTGCTTTACGAGGATAACAACCCAAAACACTTTACAGAAGCCCCACTGGAGGTGCACTCAGGTGCCTCTGCCACGCAGCACGGATGACAAAGCAAACAGGCCCTGTATGGTACTGGATTTAATCCCATGAGCTCATCTTACGATATGCAAGTTCTCAGATATTTAGTGTTCTATAGTAAAGTAAACGTCTAGTGGGAAAAGTCCCCCCCGACCCCCCCCAAAAAAAAAACCATTCCAAAATGAAACCATGTCTGGGACTCAGGTAGGGCAGCGTCCCCCCCAAAACGCCGGTGGTTACAATACCTCAATATGAATACACAAGATACGGTGCACCTTTAAATAAGATACTGTTAAAGATTATTCTGTATATATTTTTTTGCTGGTTGTTGATGGTCAGGTCTGAGAGACTGAGCACATCGTCTGATATTTACTGATGTTTATTTCAAACTGATGGAGAAAAGCAGTGAGTGTTGCTGAGCGTTTATTTGAGTGATGGAGCCATTCCTCCGGCACGACTTTCCGATTCATTCCCTTCATTACAATAATGAATTTGTCTGATGCTCAGCATTTCCGCCCTCCTGTTGTTCATCTATAAAATCTTTCACATTAGCATTAATGTCTGCGCTGAACGCGAGTGTATAATCTGTACATTTACACACATCACCGGGGTAAGCGAGAGAATGAAGGACGATAACGGAACCAGGCGTTTAATACAGACACAGAACTCTCTCGGATCTCTCAGACGTGCGCCGCTTCATGATAAAATGTGTCCGGAGGTCATGTCAGGGATACACAGACAGTGTTCACTATCAGAATGAGTCCTGGGTTTGAAAACGGTGGCATGTGTGGGTGTCACCTCACCTCCGGAAGAACCGAATCCAGAGAACCCGCCGCTCTGGCCTCCGAATCCCTGATTCTGCTGTGCCAAACTCCCGAAAGTCGGCGCGCTGTTCTGAGGAGCCATGCTGCCGAAGGTGGGGCCACTGGGGGGAGACGCAAAACTGGAAATGTGCAAAACAACAACAACAACCAAACATTAAAACGGGAGAAGGAAAAAAAAAGGAAAAAGGTTTATAAGATTTGAGGAAATATTATAATGAAATATCAGGAAATATTTTACCACTACAGTAGGATACTTTTTAAATACCATATTTATTATTAATAATAAGAATAAAGATACACTACAGGCGTCCAGACGCTCTCACTGAAAGGACCATTTAATAATACTGAAAGTCAATATGGAAAAATTCACTATGTTGACTGTTGTGACCTTGAAACAAGTCGAGGTGACCCATTGGGGGCACCCGTGGGCTAATGGTTAGAGAAGCGGCTTTGGGACCGAAAGGTCGCTGGTTTGATTCCCGAGCCAGCAGGAAAAATGTGTGGTGGTGGGGGAGTGAGCTGCACCTTCCCTTCCTCCACCTTCATGGCTGAAGTTCCCTTGAGCAAGGCACCGAACCCCCAACTGCTCTCCGGGTACGGGTGTGTGTGGCAGCCCACTGCTCCGAGTGTGTGTGTGTGTGTGTGTGTGCTCACTGTTTACGTGTGTGTGTGTGTGTGTGCTTACTTTGGATGGGTTAAATGCAGAGGCAATAATTTCCCTTGTGGGATTAATACAGTATATCAAAAATAAATAAATAAATAAACAAACACACACAATTCCACCCGAGACCTTCCTGAGAGGGGACCCTTCAACCAAGTTTGGTGATCCTGTGTCACCAGTTTCCTTCTAAAGTTATTGCACTAAAAAGTCATACAGGCGGACGGAACCCGTTTCTATAGCTCCCGCCTCCGCTAAGCTTCGGGATGGTGCTTGGACCCCTAATAACAATAATAACAATAATAATAATAATAATTGTAATTTATTTATTAGGAAAGCTGATTTTTCACTCCAGTGGTTAAACAAAAATGCAAATAAAAAGGAAAATAATGAATTTTGAGCCCATTGTTGGCTGAGATAGGCACCGGCCTCCCCGCGGCCCTGGTGAAGTGGAGCGGTTCCGTAAATGAGAGGATATTAAAATCTCAGCTGTAATAATACACATATATATATATATTTTTTTTTAAAAGGACTGAGAACGAAATCATCTTGATTCTTGGGACTATCTGAGATGCTGAGGTAGGTGTGTGTGTGTGTGTGTGTGTGTGTGTGTGTAATCTGAAACAGGCACATGAACTAGGGATTATCTTTCCACAATCTAACCCCTGGTCCGCTTCACCGCTCCGAGTTAAACGCCCTCATGTGGAGCGCCGGGAAGGCCGAGGAGACGGATGAGAGGATGATCCCTCGTTATTTATAATCCGTTATTATTCCCAGATAATCTCGCCGCACGAGTTTCCCATGAATAACTAGAACACGGATTATTCTTCTTCCTTTTTACAGAATTTAATCAGGTGAGATGCTGAGTGACGTTCTGATTTAATAAAGAAAAGTGGAATCAGTAAACGTGAATCACGTGGATTGTCCTTTGCGGGTATAAGAGGATAATCGTTCTGTTCGGTGCGGTACGTTTACCTCGCAATGCGGCTTCATCTAAAAACAATCCACATATTCAGCCTACAGGATTAAAAAGTATCGGCGCGCAGAGCGGTATTTGAGAGCGTAGGCATTACGTGAATGTCTGCACCGACTTTCTCCCACTACACTAAAAAGTATTGGCACCTCGGCGATTTATATTCGTGGTTAGAGAAGTGGTGTATTACGTTTATGCAGGATGGCCGAGGCGTGTATCCTGTCGTCACACTCACGGTGTCTACAACGGATTAAAGAAAGTACCACCGCGTCTCCGATCACGTCCTCACGTGTTACTCTGAACTATTACTCTGTACCAACTGTTTTCTTATTTCCTAGTGTTTACATTTTAAAAGCCTCATCCCTTCTAGAAGATTTCGGTAACTCTCGCGTACTTTCGCGCGGTCGGAGTGAACTGTATGACTGAGATTTTCCTTTTCGTGAAATGTAAATCTGAACGAACGTCACGTCGATGACCTCCACTGAAACTCCTCCTACTTTTACGGCGGTGTTTGGTGGAGAAGCGTTATCGGACACGAGCACGTCAGTGCTGAAGAGGCGATCCCAAGCTGCTCGCTTTCCATTAACGGTGGAGGAAGTAGAGGGGGCGGGGGTGTGAGCTGGGGGGCAAATACATTATGCAGAGCAACAGATGGGCTCCAGTCAGTAAGAGTACACTTACAGAGTGACCTGCAGGGTGACGCTAAAGGGAGGGGAGGATGGGAGGATGGACTGGAATGAAATGATAAACGGGACAGAGGGAAGACTGAAACAGATGGACGGATGGGGGGATGGTTGTACTGAAGAAATGGAAGAATGGAGGGATGGATGATAGAAAAAAAACGATTAAAAAATATGGATGGGTGGAAGAACTGAAAGAAAACAAGGATGGTGGATGGAAAGAACAGATAGAGGAATTACTGGGTTAAAAATAATGAATGGATGGGACAGCAGGCAATGGACAGACAGCATGGATGGACGGGTTATGAAAGGAGTGAAAGAATTAAATAAATGGATGGATGGGACGAAAGATGGATGAAGAGACTGGAAGAACGAATGAATGATGCTTGGAAAGGAAGGAGGAATGGATGGAAATAATGCAGGGAAGAACAGAAGGAAAGAAGGGATAGAAGAGAGAGCGTACCCGAACCCTCCGACGTTGGCGGCTGATGTTCCCTCTCCGAACACTTTCGCGGTGTTGGAGCCCAGAGGACTGCTGAAGGCCGGAGCCGAGCCGAACGTGGCCTGACCTCCGAACGCCGGAGATCCTCCGAATGCAGGCGGACTTCCGAACACCGGAGGGCTTCCGAACCCGCCTACAGGAAAACATACAAGCACCAGAAACAACGACTTCAACATTTCACCTTAAAAACATCAAATAATGAAACACTTATCATCATCATCATCATCATCATCACTCTCTCTCTCTCTATTTATCTGTTCAGGGTGTACCCCGCCCTCGGCCAGAGTCGGCTGAGATGGCCACCAGCCTCCCTGCAACCCTAATTACGATGAAGCGGCTCAGAAAATGAATGAATGAATGTTTATATAACTGATTCCTCCAACAAAAATAAATAAAACATTACATTTTATTTTCATAAACAGAAATCTGTTCAAAAGTTCATAAACACTTCATTTTCTGCGATCCGATTCCTTTCATCAAATCTTCTGCATTGCATCATTTTCATTTAAAATCTTATAGGGTTTTATCAGTTTGATATTTGGGAGATTCAGACATTCGCAGCCTGGTGTTCCGTCCATACCGAGTCACTCAGGGACATTAAACACACCCATATCACTCAAATGATACTCACAGAGAGACAGAGCGAGACAGAGCAAGAGAGAGAGCGAGAGAGACAGATGCGATGGCTCGGGGCGGTGTTGTACAGAAGGCGATCCTCGCGCTGTGTGTATTGATATGTAACTCGGTTGGTTGTGGACAGAACGGCGTGCTGCGCTCTGAAATTCCAGCCCGCTCGTGCTCACACCGCGCTGAATAATTGATCACGCTTGTGGAATCGAATTACGCTCTCTCTGGATCAGCGCCATTAACGGCTAAAAAATGAGACTCTCCCATAATTTCGTGTGACAGACGCCGTGAATTTATAATATGCAGCGGCACAGGATGGAGTGTATGCCCTGGTTCACAAAATTCATCACACACACACACACACACACACACACATATATATTTATAAATGAATGAATAAATCAATGTTTGCAGTTGTGTATAGACAGTGTTTTGTGCTCCTGCTCTTCTGAGGAAGGGATCTGAACCTGTACCTGTTTTCGCAGGAGTGGAGAAAGATCCGAAACCCTGAGCAGCTACAGAACCTCCTCCCGCGCTAAACGAGCCGCTGGACTTCTGCTCTCCAAATGCAGAACCTCCGAACCCAAACGCCTTTGCCCCGCTGTTCCCAAACAGGTTACCTCCTAAAAACAAAACCAACTAGAACCGTGAATAAACGCAATACCAAATTTTATTATTATTATTTTTTTTTTTTATCAGGTTATAGTTTCTAGAACAGCCATGAAACATTACAGAGTAACCACAAAGCCAGAAATCGACTCTGGCACTGGAGACTCCCTCCATAAACACTAATGAAACATCCCTGTCAATCAGCCGTTACTATAGAAACAGAACAAACATGGATATAAAGTTTCTGCTGAGATTTGAAGCAGCACACTAGAATCGAACGGTTATAAACTACAGTGTTCTGAAACGCACTGGTGGCAGAGCATGAACGCTATTCTGGGTAACGGCGCCTCCCCTGGCGTCACCGCCTGTCTAACCTTCCACAGCCGAGCAGGAAAACACACACACGCACGCACACACACTCTCTATCCAGCACACAGCAAAGGACTTATTTATTCCTGCAGTCATTAACTGTGTGTGAACAGCAACGTAAAGAGTGATGATGCTATCATCATCATCATCATCATCATCATCATGTTATACAGCTTTACTCCAAACAGCCAACAAAACAGGAAGTAGCACTCCATTATTAACACACTGCGGGTTACTGGGGTGTTTTATTCCTCTTGTATGAACGCCGTCACACCCGTTCCCCACTAACCCTTCTAGTCTCCAGGTCAGAATAAGATTTGCGACTCCAGAACACCGAACTCTCACCTGTTTGATTGGTTTGTCCAAAAGCGCTGGCGGCGGGGGATGAGAACGGGTTTTTGTTGGCGGCGTCCTCACTCGGCTTTCCTCCCAAACCGCTGAAAAATCCTCCGCCCGAGGAGCTGGAAGTGTTGGCGGCCCCGGAGCCAAATAAACCTCCGCCGGATGACGGCTGAGGAGGGTAAACGACGCAGAATTAGTAGAGTAAAAACCATTAGATGCCATTTTAAAAACACAAACACGACTAGCGCGAGAAACACATGACTAGCACGAATGCTCCCGGGTTCTGAAGCTGTTTTTGAAAATGATTAGATTCTAAGTGACACTGATGTGCTGCAGAAATTAAATTGGAATGAAAATGGAAATAATAATAAGGACGATCTTTATCACTTTACCTGACCAAAGACGTTGTTGGCGCTCGGCTGCTGACCAAACACTGATGAAGACGAGGTGCTGCCAAAAGCCACTAGAGTGGGAGAAGAAGAAAAAAATCGCGTCAGGTGGACGCATCGTAAATCTGTATAATAAACTACGATCTCGTTTCGTTTGTGCAGTTAAACTCTTATCAAATTAAAAGTCTTTTTTAAATAATTCTTTACAAATTCTGTTAATAAATCTTTTATTTACTAGAACACAACCCGGAGCTCTCACCGCCTGCAGGCTGTCCAAAGCTAAATCCAGAAGACGTCGTCGTCGTGGCCGTGTTAGTACCAAATAAGGACCCTTGGCCAAACCCGGAGGTGCTGCTGCTCTGGCCAAAAACAGGAGCGCTGCTCTGTCCGAAGATACTCGCCCCGGTGTTGACCCCGGAGCTGGTACTGCCAGACCCGAACGAGAAGGAGCCAGCACCGGTGGAGCAAACTGAACCGAACAGCCCGCCCCCACTTCCTCCTCCGCTGCTGCTGGGCACCGGAGCAGTAGCCGTGCTCGCCGCAGACGTCTGTCCGAACCCGGAACCTCCCCCGAATGCAGACGGGCCGAAAGTGAAGCCTGCGGCTGAGCCGAATCCGATGGTGGAAGGCTGTCCGAAAACCGGTTTTCCAAAACTGGAAGTGGTGGAAGGAACACCGAACCCTGAAGATCCGAACACAGTGGTGGAGGAGGTGCTGACCGACTGAGAAAACACTGGAGGCGGAGCTGGAGCAGATGCCGTGCTGACAGCTGGATTAAAAACCAAAGGAAATGCACTCACATATACAGATACATTCAGCTGTCAGGGCAAAAAAATAATAAAACGGGTGTAAGAGAGGTGGGCGGAGCTACTCTACCTGCTGTACTGATAACCGGGGTGAAGCTGGTGATGGATAACGTGGTACTGTTGGAGCTCACAGCTGGCTGGGTGAAGATGGAGCCTGGTGTGGTGGAGGGCGGAGCTGGAGGTGCTGGTTCTCCTGCTGGGGTTGGTGGTGGTGGTTGTTGTTGTTGCTCTACAGGAACAGAACTGGCTGTAGAAGCGGGCGTGGTTTCCTGGACAGGGTTCGACTCTGTTACAATCACCGTCTCGGCAGGAGAGGGTGTAGATGTGGCTGTAGAGGTGGGTGTGGCCTCGGCAGCCGGCACAGTTTGGGTCGAAAGGTTTCCTTCCTGTTTGGGTTGGGAAGATGGAGGTTCTTCTGTGACGGACACCGGAGACGGAGTGGAAGTAGGGACGGCGGATGCTTCAGGACTGGGTTCTGGCTGGGGTTCTGGCTGGGGTTCTTCGGGCATGGTGACAGAAATCGACTGGGGCGGAGGAGAAGATTCGGGTTCGGGAGGTTTGTCGGGTACGGCGGGTGTTTCTTGAGGAAGAGGAGCTGCGAGCAGGGAGCTGAAGGAGGGCAGGGACGTAGACGATGCAGATCCAAACGAGAAGGTTTTGCTGGTCAGCGACGGCGCTGTGGACTCGGGAGGATTAAAACCTGTTGAAGTTTTCGCCGCACCATCTGCTGAAGCGCCAGCAGGATCCGAGTCATTTCCAGTGGCGGCGGGTTTCGGAGGGTTTCCGAACGTGAACGTCATGCTTGGCTTGAAGGTGAAGTTCACACTGGGCTTAGCGGTTTCTTTAACCTTGTCTCCCGGGCCAACTCTGAGACCGGAGAAGGAGCCGAGAGAGTCTTCCTGAGCTTTCGGAACCTGGAACGACGTAAGCGTGGGGCTCCTTCCTGGTTCGCCCACGGAGCTCGGTACAGAAGCGGCAGGTTTCGGGGGGATTTTACCCACCTGGGTTACACCTGGGTTAAAAGGGGGTGGGGGTGGGCTTTAGTTTTACTTACATCCTTCATGATTGCAATAAAAAACTTCTTTAAGCTGGTATAAGGACATTTTATTTACTCTGAGACGTGCTCGCCCCTGGAGACGGAGATGACACAGTGCTCAGGCTGAAGGGGAATCCTGCAGCTGATCTGAAATGAACTTATGGATGTTAATTATAAGGTAAAAATGGAACAGATTTCAGTTACTAATTAATCAATAAATACACACTCACACTCCTTTAGCGCTTTGCTGCTCCAGAGTCGACATGCTGAACAGATTGGTACCATCAGGTCTGGGTAACTGACCTAAACACAAACACTTTTATAATCAATACTAACACTAATAATAAACTAAACACGATAAAATAATGACCTAACGGTTATATAATTACTAATTAACCTGCTTCAGGGTCTTTTGCATATCATATTTAATGCTTTGTGTCTAAATCTCAAAAACATATCTTGCATAACACAGTAAAGTATAACACAGTAAAGAAATACAAAAACATAACACTGACAGCCTGCTGAACATTGTAATTGTCCAATCAGAATCGAGTATTTAAATGAGCAGTGACGGAGATCAAGACCTCCAACCGTTAAGCACTGGATCTTCAATCATCCTAAAGGGGTTTAACTTCACGGTAACGACCGGCTCGTTGTACATTATCTCACTTATTACACAACTACTCACAAAATATTGATTTAAAAATGATTTCATTGCTTTTGCTAGTGATGCGCTCCACAGCAAGTCTGTAACGCATAAAGAAATAACAGGCCTGAATACTGTAACCGACCAATCAGAACCAAGGATCCAGATAAGGCGTGTAATAAGCAAAAAATTAATCTTGAAACACGATAAAAAAACCAAAAGTGAGAATTCTTACCAAACACGAAGCTGGGTTGGGCCGACGTGGTCTCTGAGATTGGGGGCGGGACCTTGACTGCACCTTGAGAGGAATTCTGAAGAGGGCGGAAAAATTAAAAATTAAAAAATAGCCATTCTATAGAACGTCGTAACCCCTCTGCCAGGACACCTGAAGTGCAGGACAAACTTTATATGTTCAAGGTCACTGTGCCAAGGTCAAAGGTCACATATGCAAATTAGCTACTCCACGCACAGGTTTAGGTCATAGGGAGTGCCTACGCAAAATTTCAGAAAGCCGGCATGTGCAATGCAATGGCCGGGACAAAATTGCCGAAAATGAATTTCAGATGGGTCTGGGGTATTTCACATTACTGCCCCCGGCGTCTTTTTAACCCCACCATGGACAGATCACCCCACCTCAGCACCTCCAGATAAAACACATTTTTAATAGAAATTAGGAGGGAAATCAAATAATAGTTTTTATCATCACACGTGACGTCCGTCTGTCCACAATGGCGTTCCACACACTAGCTCAAAAGGCCATCGCCAATCGTCACCATTTTTGGTGTGGATGTTTTGACTGTGTAACTACCCAACCCTAAAGAATTTCGGCGTGGTCCGATATCCAATATGGCCACCACAGGCTGAGGGTTTGCTCAATTTTTTGGTGCTAATATTTTTTATTTAGTTTTTGTTTTCAATTTTAGGTAATAAAATAATTTTTTCAATGATGGCTTTAGCTTTTGTAACTAAATTAATTCTGGTTCAGTGACGTTATGATGTGTAGCTGAGATATAAAATGAATAAAACAGCTGAACAATAAATGACGCTAATGGCGCTTCATCACACCACAGCGATGCTGATTGTTTTCCTTCAGCACCACATCAGCGTTTCATATTCTTTACACCTTCAAACTTTGTGGGGCCAGAGGTGTAGTGGGTAGGGTGCTGGGATCTTGATCGAGAGGTTGTGGGTTCGAATCCCTGTTAGACCCCCACCGTGCTATGACCCCTGGACACCTCTGTCCACCCAGCAGTATAAGTGGGTACCAGTGGCGTCCCATCCAGGAGGAGCTGAACTTTATACCTTCAAACTCGGGGTAATAAAATAATCCACATCATACAGAGAGATCGCAACGCTCTGGTTTAAACTACTCACTTTTTTATCCTCGACGCTCGCCAGGACCCGCTGAAAGGTTTGATCTGCAGATGAAGCTGCCGAGGAGCTGCGGGACACAAAGAGTCAGAAAACCATCCACAGACAAACTGATCTCACTTTATAACACCTTTTTCTTTTTACAGCTTAAAACAACATTCTACTGTTTTAAAGTTATTTATTTACTTATTTTTTATTGAGTCTCTCATCTATCAGTTCTAACAGGAGAAGTTTATTTGTGAATAAAGTACACCGAGCACCACTGAGGTCGTGGAAACTTTTCCTTACGCAGCCAAAAAAGGGTGAACAAACCAGCAGAAAGTGCCACATAGTCAAGGTTCCAGTCCATCTCAGCACAGTTTAATATTCCGCTCTTACACGTTTCTGCGCCCTTTTCACCCTCCTCAGTGTCAGCGTTCAGAGTGTACTCATCAGAAACCCCCCAAAAATAACAGAACAGCACAAACACAACACCACTTATAGAGGAACATCTGAATATTCATCACATCACGGGGGAGTGGGGGGAGTGGAGGAGAGAGAGAGAGAGAGAGAGAGAGAGAGAGAGAGAGAGAGAGTGAGTAATTGAGAGATAGGTCGGCAGAGAGAGGGAAAAAGAGAGAAAAACAACCAGGGAGAGAGAAATTGAGAGATAGGCCGGCAGAGGGAGAGAGAGAGAAATAGACAAAGATAAAGGGAGAGAGAGGGAGAGAAAGAGAGGAAAGAGAGAGGAGAGAGAGGAAGAAATAGACAAAGACAAAGGGAGAGAGAGGGAGAGAAAGTGAGAGGAAGAAATAGACAAAGATAAAGGGAGAGGGAGAGAAAGAGAGGAAAGTGAGAGGAGAGAGGAAGAAATAGACAAAGACAAAGGGAGAGAGAGGGAGAGAAAGTGAGAGGAAGAAATAGACAAAGATAAAG
>JBCNYH010000005.1:12890062-12902111 GCA_039654325.1 Tandanus tandanus
TGGACCTCACTGCTTAGGCTGCTGCCCCCGCGACCCGACCCCGGATCAAGCGGAAGAAGATGAATGAATGAATGAATAAGTCTAGTTAGCGCCAATGCTAGCGTGCTAACAAACACAACAGTCTGTTTATTTATTTTTTATTTCTTAAATCCTACACTTTAATATTTATAATTAAATTGCAGTGTCAAAATACAACCCAATTATACTAGTTATCTGAATTAGTTAACAAAACTTTGAAGTTTACCAGAACACTAGCTGTATTAGCTTAGCTAGTCAGCACTGCTAGCTTAGCTAAATCTTTTTTAGATTTTACCTTCATTTCCCTCTCGGGAATATCGTCCCCCATTTTCTCAGTTTTCTGTTATCCGTTCCGGCAAATTTTAATATTAGATTTTAAAACGTTTAAATTGGCATAAATATTTTCATTAGCGTGGAGCTCAAAGCTAGCAGGTACACGCGCAGTTTGTTTATTCCGTTCTCACAAGAACAGAAACTGAATCGCGCGCACTGGCTGTATGGAACGCCAAGTGGGACAATTTTCCGCCGTTAAACAGGCGAAGACGGTTTAGAATTAGTGACACGTGACCCGTATAGTAAACACAGGCTCCATATTGTACCAGGGTAAAGTGGGCTTAAGTTGTCTATGTCGACATAAATATATTTATGTATTTAATTATATTTATGTGTTTAAATATATTTATGTCGACATAGACAACGTAAGCCCACTTTACCCTGGTATATAATATGTGAATATATAATTTCATATATAATGAAAACTCACTGACCCGCATGTCCGTCTTCATCAACGACAATAAAGAGTCTTGAATCTTGAGTTGGAAAATTCAGTGCTCATTGTGCAATCCTCATTAACTAATCATAGTCATTTTCTTTTGTAAAATATATCCACTGACCCTAATATGTGAAATAAATATGCCTGTAGGATGAAAAAGATGTACTTACATGGGGACAGTTGTAAACATCTGGATACTCTACACTGGGCCATTTCAAAGGATTGTTTGCCCACACACCTGCTGGCAGCCTGTACGGACATGTTTGCAGCCCAACAACACTTACCTTTGTCTTATATCTTTAACAGCTGTTATCTTGCGAACACTGACAAAATTAAACAGACGCTTTTACCCGAGTTTAAAATTTACATTTACAGCATTTGGCAGACGCTCTTATCCAGAGCAACTTACAATTATCATTTTTATACAACTGAGGGTTAAGGGCCTTGCTCAGGGGCCCAACAGTGGTAATAGAGGGGATTGAACCGCTGACATTCGGATCAGTAATCCATCGCCTTAACCACTAAGCCGCCACTGCCTTGAAGTTGCTGAGAGAGTCACGTGATTGGGACGTCTCCCTTGATTCCGAAATGTCCGTAAAAAAATTTTTTTTTTGCTAGGGCGGCACGATGGTGTAGCGTTTAGCATGTCCACCTCACAGTTAGAAGGTCCTGGGCTCGGTGATGGTGTTAATGTGTGGAGTTTGCATGGTCATTTACATTTACAGCATTTGGCAGACACTCTTATCCAGAGCGACTTACAATTATCATTTTTATACAACTGAGCAATTGAAGGTTAAGGGCCTCGCTCAAGGGCCCAACAGTGGTGATAGTGGGGATTGAACCGCTGACCTTCAGATCAGTAACCCATCGCCTTAACCACTAAGCTACCACTGCACGGTCCCCCTGTACTTGCGTGGGTTTACTTGGGAACTCCAAACACGTGCACTTAAGGCTGTTCTAAATTGAACCTAGGTGTGAGTGTGAATGGTTGTGTGTGTGCATGTTGCCCAGCGATGGACTGGTGAGCTGTTTAGGGTGTTCCCTGCCTTTGACCAGAGTCGGCTGAGATAGGCTTCGGCCTCAATGCAACCCTTGTGTAATTAAGCGGCTCAGCATGTGAATTAATTAATGATTACTTTTCTCTTTGGGTTTTTTTAAACACTGAGTCAAAAATAAAAATATTAATACTTCACCATTCATATTGATAATGACACAGTTGGCTTTCCACATTCGTGAGACCGGAAGAAAATTGGGAAAAAGAGAGCCCCCCCCCCCCCCCCCCCAAAAAAAAATTACCTTATTTCAAAATAAAAGTCTCAAAACTTATGCTGTTTTTATCAATTATTCTAGAAAAAATAGACCTTAACAATATTGTAGTTTTTTCCCCTGTTTAAAACTTCAGCACCTCAATAAACACTTTTCAACAATTCCCTTATTTAAAACCCCTTTTCAACCATACAGAAGAAAGATACGCTATATACACTGTACATGTTTATGTTCATATACATATGATTTTATTTTCTTGAAGTTACTAGATGTTTTTCTTCACTTATGTAATCAGATTTTTTGAGGGAAAATTCAGAATTAATAACCATGAATTTGAAGGATTGGATCGCTGTCAGCGTGTTTCTGTACTACGATGACCTGGTGAGCTGTTCAGGGTGTACCCCGCCCTCCCCCAGAGTCGGCTGAGATGGGCGACAGCCTCCCCACGACCCTAATTAGGATTAAGCGGTTCAGAAAATGAATGAATAAATGAATATATCTAATAAAATAATGTATTCATTGTTTTGTAAGAAGTGAATTTAACAGTTATACCAGGCATCATCCTCTTCACTCTTTACCCAGATTAAAGGAGCCTTCATTAAGAATAAAATGTAGTTTATTTCTGAAAGTGAAGCCAAAAGATAACGCTTATTAAACTTGTTTTTAAATATAATTTAGCAAATTCATAGATGTCACCATCAATCCTTGTTCAATGTTAATATGTTGATGTCAATGTTGATATATTTTTAAAGGGAAGAAAAAGTTTAGTCTTTGTTTTTTTTACTTTATCTACTGATGTAACATGTGATATGTATTTTTTATCATATAAAATAAAGGCTATAGCACTGGTTACAGAAAAAAAAGAAAAAAGAATGAGTGTTCGAATTGAGCTGAATAATAGATTATATTATATATAATTCTATAATGATAAATAATGATAGATAACACTGTATGAAAGCATTCTGTTATAACATCCATGTTAATGTTGGGATGTGAAAGGAGCTCCGTGAAGATAAATATGATGGATGTAATATTTAAAGATCAGCAGATCAGCATTTTGGTGAAATAAAGAGTTTTATTAGAAAGCAAACATTTCAATATTGCATTTATAAATGAATCATTGAGTCAGAAGCAATTCTGAGGGTGGATTCAAAACTGAAATGGAAATTTCTCATTCAATCAAAGTCATTAAAATACATAAAGTTCGGTTTCAGGATTCTGAAGCCTTTCTTTCTGTCAGTTCTGTGATATTAAACAGAAACTCGGCTGTTAGAAGGATCTCAGTCGTCTGTGTCGAGTAAATCCCCGGCTGTTCTGCGTCCTGGGACCAGATGGACCTCTAATTGGAGATCTCAAAAAAAAAAGTGAGAGAGAAAGCGAGAGAGTGAGAGATAGAGAGAGAGAGTGTGTGTGAGAGAGAGAGAGAGAGAGAGAGAGAGAGAGAGAGAGAGAAGACGGGATAAGTAGTCAGTTGTAAAAGTTGAAGCAAAGGTGTGAAAGGTTTTGCAGAACTATATCTAAGTGCTAAAAAAATTAAAAAATTAGTGCAGGTTCATTCTCTGATTGTCTGCGCTCAGAGCACATGGCTTGTTTTTTTTTAACATGGCCTACATTCGCCAACTTTCACACCAAATGGTAAAGTGCTGGCATTCATTTTTTTTTAAGGACAAAAACTCTGTTATCACTTATACACACACACACACACACACACACACACACACACACACACACGCACAAACAAAATTCAGTTTGTTTCAAGGGTCTCAATAAACCAAAAATGATATCCTGTCAGGGGTTTCACACATCTGCCAAGTGATATGATTTGAATATTACTTACATAGGATAAAAATTCTGCTTTAAAAACTTCAGAACATTGTGATTTAAATATTGCAGGGGTTTTTTTTTTATCACAGAAAAACAATATATTATAATGATAATTCAGAATAACAAACATGTTTATCAAGAATATTCCAAATTTAAAAATTAAATTAAAATGATCTCCTCAGATGCTTGAGTGCGAGTGTTGTTTAGAAAACGAGCTCCGACCTTCATCAGAAAACACTTGATTTAAAATTGGTTTTATTAAGATGCACCGGCTGATTCCACACTAAACAGCGGCATGTTTGTGAGCTTCGACTCATGAATCATTCAAATGATTCCCGACTCACAGCACCGTTCAAATACAACATACAAATACAAAAAGACAGAAATGTTTAAACTCAGACTTTAAAACTCATTGTTTGGTTTTTCAGATGACTGATAATTCGTTTGCAAATGAGTCGACTCTTTGAGTCATTTAGGTGAACATTAAGAGCTGACTCACGTACTGTATACGAGCGTTGTTTTTCTTTGTAAATGTTGGCAATGCAGAAACTCTCGCTTGTGTAACTGAATCATAAATGTTTATAAAGCTCTGTTAAACATCAAAGCTGGATTCATTTGTCTTCTGGAAGCAATTTTAAACCAAATAAATCTTAGAAGCTTCATCTGTCCAAACAGTGCACACGTGTCCTCTGCAGCCATGTTGACGATTAAAAATAGAACAAAAACATGTGATATGCATCAAGAAATAGTCAAAATATTGCAAATATTTTCCAGTTTAGAACAAAATATCAATGAGTCAAATGAGTTCAATGATCTGATTCCCTGAATCACAAATTTCCTTTGCTAAAACACACAGATGATTCACGATTCAGATTTTTCAATTGATTCCCAAACGATTTTTTGCCATATTGTTCTAAATTCGACTCTTTCAGCTCCCAGTGTGCTCATTACCTTTTGGTTCTTTAAAGATTCAATTATGATTAGAACTGACTCTGATCAGACCACCTTTTTAATACCCTGGTTGTACTGTAATGTCACTGAGTTGTTTTAAAGCCAAAAGAGTCGACTCATATGGGAGAGCTGAGTCAAAGCATCAGACTTAACCAGACAAAAGAGTAGGACTCCCCATCACTTAAGTACAAATAATGATTCATGAATCATTGAAAAGATTCGAATCCTAAAAATCGATTCCTTGGCGTTTTGTTCTAAACTGGATACAATCAATCGGCTGTTTGAGAGCCAAAAGAATCGACTCGTATCGAAGAGCTGAGTCAAATGATCTGACTAAGTCAAAAGAGTGAGAATCTCCATTACTTAAGTACACGTAATGATTCATGAATCACCAAAAAGATTCGACTCCTAAGAGTCGATTTGTTCTAAATGGGATAAAATCAATAAGTTGTTTGAGAGCAAGAAGACTCGATTTGTGTTATCAGTGAGTCAAATAATCTTATTCACTAAAAAGAGCCCAGATTTTCATCAGTAAAATTCACAAGATGATTTATGATTCACGATTCATGACTCTGTTCAAACACACAGAGGAACACAAATATGCAAAATCTGTTTTTTAAAAACTCATAGTTTATCCTATGGACACGTCCCACACATCTGGAAAAAAAAAATCCAAACCTTTGTTTAATTTATTTTGTGCAAAAGCAATCAGCTTCTTTTAGTGCCAAAAATTTAGAGACCGTGAGGTCTTAATGACGGAAGTAGCATCTACAATGTAAAAAATAATAACACACACAGACACATAAATTATTCTGTCACTCCACCTGGGACAGCGTTATGCTACCAATGAACGGCGTTTTCCCAGCGTTCGCTTTAGCGATCCACATTCTTCTGAGTTCTTCTCAGCGTCTAGTGCAATGAGGTACGCAGATTTAGAGCCTAAAATTCGGGTTAGAAATAAACGAAAGAGGATAAATTCTGGGATTATGCAGGTGCTGCAGTAAAAAAAAACTTTACTGGTCGTGCGACTGATAAGATAAAAGAGACGACCCAACGCGCACGAGTTCTAGAATCCGGTGGTTTACAGTACGGCGTTTTCTACAGCTGGACGATTTTGCACGTGCTGAATAAACAATCGTAGAATTTCAGCTCTCGATCTGTACGTAAATGCTTTTCCTTTATGAAAATGTGCCAGAGATGATCAGAGAGTCATCGTCAGAATCCTCAGGTATGTTTAAATAGATACAACAAAATCAAATAATAAAAAAAAAAAAGCCGAATTCTTGATTAAGTCTCTGAACAGTTGCATTGAAATCATCCCACGTCTCTCCGAAAACTTTCTGAGGTTTACCAGACGATGTGTTTCTGTCTGTCACAATACTATTCTGTTTAAGGCACTGATACTCGTCCTGTACACCTTTATCTACAGCGTGAGGAGTCGATATCTACTCACTCATGTTCCTCTTTGCTATTTAATAATCCGCAGGAAAACACGCGTCTCTCAGTACGATGAAACACATGTGAGTTAATCACCGCAGGTATTTGTGAGGTTGGAATGAGGCTTACTGGAGCTACAAGGCTAATATTTAGCGTAAATATTAGCCGTTGTGTATATTTGTATATATATATATATATATATATATAGATATTTGTAATTTTTCCTTATTGAGACTTTTATATATATTTTTTAAAATAATTTTTTTATAAATTTCCTCCGGGATCATTAATATATTCTGATACTGAAATATACACCTCAAACCCGCAACCCGTTCTTCAGCGACGTGCTGGTTGAGGACGCTGTATAACTGCTCATACGTCATCCATAAACAGGACGCAGGAACTGGGACGTTATTCCAGACACCCGGAATCGTCTTTTTCTACCTACAACAGTTTATCGTTTCACACTTGGTGACACCGTGCACACACTACAACTCCAAAAGACTCGCAAAGTGTGACATCACGTTGTCATGTCAAGAAAATTCTCATTTCTAAACAAACCAATATGGCATATAAAACTAGATATGGAGAGGTATGCGGCGAGGTTTAAACCAGTTTAAAAAAATGTAAACTTCTTCCATCTCACGAGTCCTCTCGAAGAATACAACATGGATGGTGTATCTTTACTCTGTTTAGAACCGGAACTGCTGCTGTCATGACGACATGACGTGACGTCAGCACTCAAGGACCCTGTTCAGACGGGATTAGTTCTACTTAAGGAGGTGTTATAATAACGTAGAGATTACCAAAACATCTCCGGGATTTTATCTCTGGAGCAGAAATAAACAGACGTCTGGAAATCTGATCCGGTCCTGATCACTTCCTGGTGCTCGTGGGTTCCAGACGTGGTGGAACCAACATTTTGTGGATATAGAACCAAGAACTGCTTAAGTTAGAAGCTGGAGGCGGGGTTATCATGACTAACAAGCTGTTTTATTATTATTATTTTTAAAAGCGAGTTTATTTTCTTTTTTTCTAACTTAAAGAAGACAAAAAAAACAACAACCTGATCTTCGGTAGAGACGTGAAATTGACAACAAAAGCAAATCGCATCCTAAAACATTCACAGCTCTAAAGCGACACCAACACCTTTAACCCAAAACTAGTATCTCGTTCATGTTGGTGGAAAAAAACATAATCAGTGTTCCTTACATTCTCTACTGCGTACCATTAACACGTCTAACGTAATAAAAAAACGTCTACAAGGGGGCAGCACTGAGCCACGAGGCCCCTCACTACCACCCGCTGAAATCTTGAGCATTTCCTTCAATGTAAATAATG
Organism: Tandanus tandanus; assembly: GCA_039654325.1. Classification (NCBI taxonomy): domain Eukaryota; kingdom Metazoa; phylum Chordata; class Actinopteri; order Siluriformes; family Plotosidae; genus Tandanus; species Tandanus tandanus. The sequence goes on from JBCNYH010000005.1 coordinate 12,897,672, forward strand.
AAAATGGTGGGAGTTGAGTTTTTATATAATAAAGATTTGTAATCACTTCTTAAACTGGGGATTTTAGGGTCTTTTTTTTCTTTTAAAAGCAACACAGATAAAAGGCAGGCGAACGGAAGGCTAAGAGTCACATGACTTGTAAAATCCTCCGATTTAATTTAAAAACTCAGCATATTTTATCTGGAATATTAGAAGTTAAAAAAGACAGAATTTTATTGTTGGAGTTTCATTGAATCTAAATGTGACATCAAAAAGCAGAAAAGTGCGATTTATACGAATCATGCTAACGAACTGGCTAGTTATATTTTATAATGTAGAATAAGCTCCGCCTCCTACAGTTTAGTTAGAAAGCTGTATTGGAATTAAAAATGGAAGTTAAATGCAAGCATTATTATTATTATTATTTTATTTTTTGTTTGTTTGTTTTTTGCTTTTGATAGAACAGACGTTAGCTACATTACCATCGTAGTTCCAGTACATGAGTAAAAACCCGTGTTAGGTTTGGAGGTAAAACTGTACGCATCAAATTTTTGGCTAAAATGTTCCTCTAAAGAAAAATGTTATGAACCTGAAGATTCTGACTGTGAGAAAACGTTCTGATCCGATTTCTGACGTCCAAACCACAGCCATGCAAAACTCGACCTCTTCTCTCTGATGATGTTTTGTTCAAAGTTTAAAAGGAAAAATTGAATTTCTTCATTCCTGTGTCCAACACACACACACACACACACACACACACACACACACACACACACACACACACGCGCGCGCAGAGGAAAGGAGGAGCGCACCGCTGTAGATTTGCGATAGATTATGTTTGTAAATATGAAATTAAACTTGAAAGAAATTCAAATAATAAAAAATCAAGAGAAAGTGTTTGAGCTCGTAGTGTTGAAATTTCACTGAAATTTCTTCGTCGAGTTTTTTTTGTGTGTGTCAATTGTGAGAGAGAACAACAAGGTGAAGAGCTCGAGTCACTTCAGTCACTTCCTCCGTCACCTCCGTCAGTTCAAGTGCAAATGCAAAAAAAAATAAAAAGAAAAAAGCCAAGAAAAATAATAAAAGGATCTCAGTCTCATATTAAATAATTTACAGTAGAGAACCGTACGCAAAAAAATAAAAAAAATAAAAAAAAGTTTTTCTTCTGACCCTCACAGTGACAATCAGCTGGTTTGCTTTTCTGGACAGAGCCTTGATGGAGTCCGACTCGACATCATCCAGATGTTGGAGAGAAATGAAACAAACCGAATAAACCTTCGATCTGTCCGTATGGAATTCGCAACGCTGTGGTTCTGTGAATTGTAATATTTTCGTTTTGCATGCAAGCGTCGCGGTTCGAAACGCCGCGGGGTGTTCTGTACGTACGCGCATCATCTCTCAGGGAAAATGCTCTTTCTTCTTTCAGTATTATTGTAAACGACAGCCGAGGTTGTTTTAAACAAACACAGGCATTGCTTCAGTTATTAAAGGAATACTCCGACATTTAGATCTCTGTACATCGCGGCGGCAGGGTGTGTGAGCGCGCGCGCGTGTGTGTGTGAGAGAGTTTAATCAGTAGCGAGAAAACAGATGAAGATCTCAGAACCGATGGAAGTCCTGATTAGTTCCTGGTGCTCACTGGTTCCAGACTTGGTGGCACCAACACTTTGTTGGTCTAGAACCAAGAACTGATTACATCAAGGGTTGGGGGCGGGATTACAAGTTTGTGACCGTCAGTGATCCGTGAGGGAGATAAACTGACCAATGGAAGACTAAGGGCTGGTCAACATTTTACATGAAATCTGTAGAAATTAAGAATAGGTATAAAAGACGGGGGGGCAGCACGGTGGTGTAGTGATTAGCGCGTCCGCCCCGCGGCAAGAAGGTGCTAGGTTCGAGTCCCGGGCTCAGGCGTCTCTTTGTGGGGTTTGTATGTTTCTTCCTGTACTTGCGTGGGTTTCCTCCGGGTACTCTGGTTTTCTCCCACAGTACAAAGACGTGCGTTTTCTGTTACTGTGTTGAACACTTCACCGATGTGCAGTGTGTTAAATTAACGCCTGCCCTTAAACTCAGACGCAAAGATGCCAGAGAGTCCCTTTAAAATATTTCAATGTGACATGGAGGAAATCTGGACTGAGATCCTAAAAGACTCAGAGCTTTCATTTGCCAAAGCCGTTTGCATGCACGGCGTTTTCCCCACGGACGCCGGAGTAATGTAATTTCATTTTCTTGAAAGGTTTCGTTTTCCTGAAAAGTACAGAACATTCATTGTATTGCAAATACGAAGTCCCTCCAGAGAAAGGGCCGCTGGGGTACCTTCAGGTCTCGTATGGCCTCCTGAGATGTTTACAAACTGCAGTTTTGGCTAAAACCTGGTATTTAAAGACGCGCTTCATCTTCGCGCGAGTGCAAATCTTTCTTTTCTACTCACATAAGCAATGCCTGTGTTTGTCTTTTAAACCCACTTTACCCAGAATGCACTGCTGCACACGTTAGTGTGGCTTGTATCTGTGTTTCAGTACTGTTTTTAATTCGTCCTTATTAAGTCACATAAAATGTGCCACCTGGAGTGTGTACTGAGGAGCGCATTTCCCAAACTAGACCTTTATATAAAAAGAAAAGGCAGGCTGAGGCCACGCCTCGTTTATTGTGAATGCCAGTCTCAGTAAAGGAGGCGTGGCCTTTGTAGGTTTCAGTCTCTATAAGTAAAAGAGGTGTGGCCTTTTGCTTCTCAGTCCTGGTGATGGAGGCGTGGCCTCTTTGTCTATCAGTCTCAATAGAAGGGGCGTGTCTGGTGTCAGGTCTATGTATGTAAGGAGGTGTGGCTTCTGTGCCTGTCAGGATTGCACAGTACTACTTCTCCTTTTTTCTTTATTGTTTATAATCATTTGCTCACATTCACAAGGTCAGTTACGAACTTCACTTTGGCTGATCTGAACACCTGAACTACATTCGGTCTCTCAGGAAGTGGACAAGGGCGCGTTAAAAACGGTATTGAAACACAGACGAATGTTTCTTCTAAAACACCAGCGGCTGTTCACTGTCCGTTTATCCTCAGACCTTCTCCAAACTCCTCCTCCTGCTGTCCGTCATGCACCGGACGACCGTGAACTCCGCCCTCCACCCCTAGAAGAAGAGGACTGGCCTCTAAACTCTCCTCAGCTCCATTGGCCATAGCTCCTTCCTCGTCCTCCTCCTCTTCCTCCTCCACCTGGCCCTCGATGAGCTCTGCACTCTCGTTGTCCAGTGGCTGCTGAGTTCTTACAGCATCCTTACGCTCCCCGAACAGCGGTAGCTGCTTGAAGTCTGGGTCAAAGGTCAACGGAACACTTAGATTAAGCCCCGCCCCTGAGCCACGGTACATGTCGATGCCTTCGGGCAGCATGGACTTGATCTTGGGCAGCCATCGCTTCCGGACGCGGCGCGCATTGGTGCACATGTCGGCGGCGATCACATTCATCTCACTCTCTTTGAAGTTGGGCGCAAAGTTTTGACAGTAAACTGAAAAAGGAGAGAGAGAGAGAGAGAGAGAGAGAGAGAGAGAGAGAGAGAGAGGACAAATAAAAACATTTAACTACCAGATAAACCATCGGAAATGCATAAAGGGGGTGTGGCCTTTGTATCTGTCAGTCACAGTGAACAGGTGTGGCTAGTGAAGCTGTCAGTTTTACTAAAGAAGGTGTGCCATGTTTGTTTGTAAATATTAGTAAAGGAGGCGTGTCCTTTGTGTCTGTCAGCTTAAGTAAAGGAGGTGTGGCCTGTGATTATGTCAAACTCAGTGAAAGAGGGGTGGCCAATTGTCAATCAGTCCCAGGAATGGGCGTGGCCTTTGAATCTTGATTCTTCATGTCTTTTGCTGCTGCTAAACGTAAATAAAGGAGGTGTGGCTTATTTGTTTGTCAATATTAGTTAGTAAAGCATGCCCCATGTGCCTGTTGGTCTTAGTAAAGGAGGCGTGGCCTGTGTGTCTGTCAGTCAGGCGTGTCTTTCAAAATTGTTAGTCAGTGTATCTGTGTATTCTCAGTAAAGACCTTTGCATTCGTCAATCTCAGTAAAGGAGGCGGGGCCTATTTGTAGTTCAGTCCCAGTGATGAGAGTGGTGTTTCTATCTGTCAGTCCCAACGAAGGAGGCGTGGCTTGTGTGGTAGTCAGTTTTGTAAAACTTGCATATCATATTGAAAACACATCGTGTTTAAAATTAACAGAGATGAATCAACTCGTTAATGATGTTTATGAACAATGAATTAATTCTGTTGGAAATATTTACATCAAAAAATATCGGAACCTACGTTTGACGGCGTTTAGAACTCGGCTGTCCAGAGGCTTTCTGCTCGGGTCGCTGGTCGAGGAACGGATTCCAGTCCCACAGCTGTTTGCCAGAGTGTTTCTACACACACACACACACACACACACACACACACACACACACACACACACACACACACACACACACACACACAC
>JBCNYH010000005.1:12905650-12913150 GCA_039654325.1 Tandanus tandanus
TTAAACTGCTACATTTGTACATAAATACACCAGCAAACTTCCTGCGGCTTTTACAGAAAAACAGAGCTGACAGTAATTAAGAGTTTGCTAAATAATAACAAAACATGGAATACAAATTATGGATACTAACCCCATCCCGCCACCAAATTTGGTAAACATCGGTTTAGTAGTTTTTGCAGAGTGAATAAAATATCATATGCAAGGGTTTTGGACAAAAATCGACCCTTTAAAGTTCATTTAAAAACAAAATCAAAATGAAATGAAAGAACTGATCCACTCACCTGCGACGAGTTCGAGTTTTTCCCCGGGGTCGCCCTCCGTGTAGAGTTTGGGGTGGCAACGGTAGCCGATTTGGCTAATAAGGCTAGCAGGCAGAGCCACCAAATCCCGCCGTAGCAGGACGCAAGGACGATTTTCCAGAGACACGGGAACCAACTCGGATTTATCCATCACTGAGGGAACAGAGGGAGAAGCCTCGTAAATGATGTCACATTCACATCACATTCCCACTAATCTCTTACCGTGCACATGATCACATGCGCACCACGTCCAATGCCTTCCTACTACGTGCTACGTGCCTACTACAACCAATCAGATCGCACCACCCGCTTACTGCGTTCTCAAAGAGTCCGTCCGGTCCTTATAAATATTGCGCTCTTCTGTTCACTTTTGTGCTCAACGAGTCTGCGCCCGTGTTGAATTTTTAGCCAGTTAGACTGCGTGTTTATCGGTGTGCTTTTATCACATTCATGCACATATTAAAAATGTTTTTGCGTGTGCAGTCAAGGGTTAAGAATTTGCATATAATTTAAATATAACACTTCTTATCTGTTTTTATGTTCTCCTTTATTAATATGCAATACTCTCATGATGAGAGTTCTACTTTTTGTATCGGATCCTCTTTTAATTGACCTCCAAACACACACACACACACACACACACACACACACACACACACACACGGTTCTCAGGTATCCCACACTGTGACCCTGCCGTGTCCGAACTCATTTCAGATTGAATGGATTACAGGAACATCAGAAATCTGAGGCTCCAGAGTGACTGAAGAAACACTGCGCAGAATCCTTCTGCCTTCTTTCTTTCTTTCTTTCTTTCTTTCTTCCTGCAGTCCTTTACACAGTGTGGCCGTTATAACCGCCCCCGTGTGAGAACAGCTTAATATCATATAATATTTATATTTTGAGTAACTGATGAGATTTTATTTAGTTTTAGTTTCAACTTTACTGCACGTCACTGCCCCCTTCTGGAACGAGTCGTTACTGTCTCACCTTCATCTTCAAAGTTGTGTAGCAACCTCAGTGCAACTCAAACAGAAAAACAGAACAAAAATGTAAACAAAGCTGATTTTACCTGAAATTCCATTTCATTTTAGTTTGTGTTTCATTGTCAATTTTAGTTTTTCGATTTTAGTTGTCATTTTTTTTCTCTTTGAAATATTTATCGTATACTAGTTTTAATACAGTCAGTAGTTTAAACCTGTCTGGTAGTTTCGGATAAATAAATAAAAGATATTTATTTTTGACGTGAAAACAAGGCCAAGTTAATTTTATAGTTGAAAGCACTTTTTAATACCTGAGTGCACTTCATCACAGCAGCTTGTTTATCACTTCAGTAATAATTTCCCAGGATCGCTCACTCCTGGACACAGAGGAAACTATTACAAATAAAGGATTCTGTTTTATTTGTTTATAACGCTAACCAAAAGGTAGCATTACAGAAAATCTATTTATAAACGTAAAGATTCCGATCTCTAATGAACAGGGCGGAGCAAATCTCACCGAGAAAATCATCTCCGTAACCGTTCAGAAATATTAAAATCTGAAATGATAAACACTGGTGTAAAAAATAAACACTTTCTTTATTACATAACACTTTACTCACTTTATTCTCTGATTATTCACGAATATTTAAATCAGGAGTGTGGATTAAGATTTGAGTTTCGATGATATAAATGATGATGTCATTAATATTAAAGGATAAAGGGATGTCATGATTTTTAAATTCCGTTTCCCCAAATTCATTTAAATCTCCAACGAATGTGAAAAAAAACCTGCTCTGTGTTTGTTAAAGAACCTTTCAGCTCACAACTCAGAAGATTTCCTGATATGATAATAACCTGACACGGAGCGGATGGACATGGATTTAAACAGCCCCGACACTGTCGCTCTGAAAGAAGAAAAATAATCACAAGAAAGAAAAAACTTTCCCTGTTTTTGGGTTTGACGTTCATTCAGTATCACACGGGAGGTTTTTCCACTTTCGTGATTCTCTGATTAAAATCTTTCAGTTCTTTTTTTTCCTCTTTCTTTTATGACTCGTATTTTGAGTCAGGGTGTAACGGTCGGTCGTGAAATCCTGCACATTCATTCAGGAGTTTCATTCTGACTTTTAACTTCGCACCTCGCAGCTTCGACTCATTTCATTCCCAAAAGATCACAAAGCAAATCCTTAAACGATGTTTAACAATACAATAAAAACTTGCACAAAGGGTTGTGATCATGACGCCGGCGTCAAAGTAACGTAGTAATAAACCGTTTCCTCCACTTCACACCTCATTACAGAGCGATGTCTCAAACATCCACATCACTTCATTTTAAATTCTGGATTCTGGTTTAGTCAGTAGGGGTTGGTTCATTTCCTGACAGTAGTGCAGCTACACATCACGTTTATTTTAATACACCTGTTGTGGTTTCTATAGTAACAGCGCAGTCGAAGGGACCTGTACGGTGGAGGCTCCACTAATAATAAACAGAATAAAAAAATATACGGTTACGTTTCCCGTAAGCAGGAGGCATGTAAAGAGTCACCAATTCACGATTTGGTCTGATTCACAATATTAAAAAAAAATCTAACAAAGAAAATCTTTTTACCAAAATATGAAATATTTCTTTTCTAATTTTTAAATCAACTTTAATATTTTGGGAAGTAAACTTTTTCTTAATTTTTTAACCATTAATTATTCACAACATAAACAATTCAAAAGATTTTTTTTTTCTGAATAATCGTGCTATTTATTTTAAGTGTTATATGAGTGAAGGCTGGTGTCAGACCTAAATATAAAACAACACCCTCCGACTGTTTTTCTTTTCTTAAGATTTTAGCAGTGTGTATAAACAGAGCTTTAAATTCTTGTTGAATGTATTCGTAAAGTACAGTAAGTGTCTTATTACTGCATTCGAGCTGAAAGCAAACATTAAAGCCCCGATCTCATTTGGGCGATAACACCCGATAATGCCCACGATTCCATACATTTTTCGGTCGGGGGAGAGCATGAGGGGTCTGCAACCGATATGGTCGACCATATTGCTGACTGTCAGTGAGGAATCCACCCGTTGTGGACAATCGTCCCATTTTTTGAAACCTGTTTCCAAATGTTTTACGATTAAACTCTAATCTACTAATCGGTGACTGTCGCCACGGTTCACTATCCATGAATATATTGCTGACAGTCTGAGACCGTTGTGGTCGATCACAGATAGTCGCAGATAGTTGGGGACTTAGTTGCACTTAATGCAACCTTCAGAATGTTGACGTCACATGCATAGCCTCCTCTGTGAGTTATTACTGTGAGCACTCGGCTGTCAAAAAAGTGTCATTACAGCTTGGAAAAATGAACAGATTAGTAGGAAGGGCAAGATAATCGCAGCTAATTTTTTTCAATGTTTTCATGTTCATGATAAATCTGTACCATGATTTACTATCATGCAATATATCGTTCCATACCTAGAAAGGAGATGTTACACTTTCTGATGTTAACTGTAATTCAGACCGTTACAGATATATATAGATATGAAATTTTAGTTAACACGGCTGTAGACTAGTGGAAGATGAAAGGGGGTATTTACTTGCGTAAGGGTTTGTTGTGCGGTTGTACATCTGTGCGAACGTGTCCTCGCTGATGCTGTCATAGTTCTCCTCGTCAAACTCCTCGTCCTCGTTCTGATACGATGTAGGACTGTCTGTGGTGGGCAGGCTGGACGCTCCTGGGCTGGAGCGCTCCCCGGGCATTGTGGGATACATTCCCAGTACACCGGGGTAGAAGAATGAGTTCCCTCGCGCCCCGGAACTCCTCTTTGCTCCTCCCAGGGGGTTAACCGGCGTCTCGGTGCCTTCTGTCTTCACCCGTCGGAGTGAAGGAGACCAGCTGGGAGGAGCCAACATGGCTGCCGCCGCCGCTGCTGCTGCTGCTGCAGTCGCCACAGTTGCTGCGGTATTGTTTGCATTGTTGCTGTTGTTGTTGGGGCTCTGAGGCTCCGAGCCGGCCTCATCTGTGGCAGCGGTGGCTGAATCACAGTGAGGCGAGTTAGCCTTGAACATGAGCTCCATGCCTCTCTCGACGATGTGCTGGATCTGCAGGTACCCGGCCGTGTACATGACCACGAGCTGCTCGCTGGCCGCCATTGTCAGCTTCCCTGTGTAGCAGAAAGACAGAATTTGCTGGAAGCAGGCCGGAGTGACTGAAGAAGGCAGCTCGAATTCTGATTTAGCACTGCCGCTGAACAGATCGCGGAAGTAGAGGCTGCTGGCAGCGAGGACGGCGCGGTGTGCCCGAAACGACTGCCCCTTCACCACGATGGACACGTCGCAGTACAGGCCCTGCAAGCGCTGCTCGTTCAGCGACACCAGCACGGCACTGCCAAAGTTCGGGATCTCCACGTGCAGGAGCTGCGACATGGCGGCCCACGTTTACACGGACACACAGCGGCGCATCTGAGGAGACAAACAAGGACACGGAGTCAGGGTCAGGGATTTTTATTTCCATTTCAACAAATAAGTCTTCTGGAAGGAGTCTCCAGTTTCAGCCCAGTAATGCAGGAGGTTATGATGAAGGAACGACTGTTTATAGCTACTATAACATACGTGAGAAACAGGAACTCACTTCTCCTGCACGTGTTCTACAACATTAAACAAATGAATTTGAAGAAAGCTGCCGTGGGGTAAGAGAACGAAAACACTTCCAAAGCAGAAAGGAAACACAGTTCGTAGGTGTGAAGGTCATTTCTTAATTTAACGTGTGTGTTGAGGAGGGTGTGATGGGAAACGGCTCTGAGCGTTATCGGCGTCCTGAACAATAACACACACACACCGCTGTGTTCCATCACACCTCTGCATGTCTCGTTTATTACCATCAGATTACAGACAGAGGAACGGCGGAAAAAACAGCAGTCTGAGAGACAGATGGAATCGGAGCAAGTGAAAAAACCACACTCGCAGTGACACACCAAACACACCGCAGCACAACCCTGATTATTTCACTTCAAATCCCATTTATTTCAATTTTACTTTTCTTTATTATTCCAACAACCTGAGCAGGAGTCTTAAACTCACCGCTGTTATCTATAATATCTTTATTTTATCTAATAATAACCTTTATTTAATATCTTCTTATCGTCTTAACTCCCTTGCTCACAACTCTTAGCTTATATTTAGCCTGGATATAAAAAAACCTGCATCACAAAGGAGAGAAAAGAAGTCAAATTAGAACTCCAAGCATTAGGGCCATAGTCACCTTGACCTTTGACCTACGACCTCTAAAATCTAGCCAGTTCATCCTTGAGTCAGAGTGGACTTCTAGGCAAAGTTTGAAGAAAATCCCTCAAAGCCTTCTCAAGATATCGTGCTCGCAAGAATGCCACACATGAGGCTGCCGTGACCTTGACCTTTGACCTACAACCTCTAAAATGTAATCAATTCGTTATTGAGTCAAGATGGGCATTTCTGTGTTCAAAAACAATTCAAAATGCACACACACACACACACACACACACACACACACACACACACACACACACACACACACACACACACACACACAAACATCATTTAAATTATAACTCCGCCCCCAGCTCTAAGCCTAACTCCACCCAATGAATAATTTAAGAATGAAAATGTTAAATAAAAAGTAAAAGGGACTGTGCAGTTTCACAGATTTCGACTCGAGGGCGGGGCTGTGGGAGGCGGGGCTTTTAACGTTATAAAAAGCACCAGCATTGATGTGTTTCACGAAAAATACAGTCGTCTCATTTAGTTTACGGCTTAAACAACACGTTTTTTTCCCCGTAGAGCGCGGTACGTCTTTAAATTCCGATTCTTCTCGATGACATCACGCAAATTATTTGGAAATTAAACTGCATCGTTCACGTACCGCCATACTGTACACACAAGCAAATATTTACACATATATGTCTAATTTCATTACATCGTCCTCTCATGCAGGGGCCCAATTAGAGTTGGGGGGTCCACCCAGGGTGGTCAGAAGGGGCGGAGTCTCCTGTAGCCTCAACAGCAGGACCGCCGTTAAAGATCCGTGCAAAAACTAAAGAAAACCACACACACCTGATACTCAAACCTGTAAAAGTGCAAGTACTTAAATCATTAAATACTTTAAATAGAAAGCACGCACACACACACACACACACACACACACACACACACACACACACACACACACACACACACAAACAGAAACTCTTACTCTCTTACACACGCTGGAGTGGAGTTCATTCTATTGAGAAATTCGCTGCAGCAGATTTCCAGGGACGGTAACTGAAACGCTGCCACCACACACACACACACACACACACACACACACAGACACACACTTTCCCCCCTTCTGCACTTCTAACAATCCCCCTATCATAGAAGTCTGACCTGACAAGTTTGCTCTTCAGTCGGAGAGGAAAACCTCAGACGCTTTCTAACTCCGCGCAACACTCTCTCTCTCTTTCTCTCTCTCCTGCTCTCTCTCTCTCTCTCTCTCTGCAGCTGGGTTCCTGTGCATCAGTGCTGAAAAGGGAAAGGGTTTGTGTGTAATCAATGCAGCATCTATACGTCGCAGAGAGAAGGAGAGAGAGAGAGAGAGAGTGAGAGAGAGAACAGACAGCAGGCTACAGTTACAGAAAAGGGAGACAGAGGACGGAGAGGGAGGGGCTTTGAGACAGAGGGAAAGTCATTTAAGGACAGAACGAATGAAGAAAAGCAATTCGACGGGCTTCTCAGCTCACGCCGATTCAAACCCCAGAGACCCGACTCTTCTTGGAACACAAAACTCCCAGAATGCACTGCTCCCGGACCGCGCTGATACATACGAGCTCTAACTTCGACCAACAGTATTACAAACCTCATCATCAGCCCACCACAACCGAATCACTCCATTCTTTTCCGTTTATCTTAAAGAATCATACTCCGACGTATACTAAGCGAACGAGTCGACTCTGAATCGACTCCTGTCGAGGAGGGCTCTTTCTGTGTGAGGAATTTCACTCGTGTTGGAGCGTCGTTTATCGCACGTCGGGGCCGTCAGGAGAAATGAATCACAGACACAACAGGGAAACATTACTCAGAGACGCGATTTAAATATTTATTGAGCTATAATACAACATTTTTTTTCATCCGAAGGTTTCACGGAACCTTTTTTTCACCTCAGGAGGAAGAGAGAAGAATCACAGGCCGGTGTGAGTGAAGGAAAAAAAGTCAAGAGTT
>JBCNYH010000005.1:12958535-12970439 GCA_039654325.1 Tandanus tandanus
CCCCCCCCCCCCCCCCCCCCCCCCCCCCCCCCCCCCCCCCCCCCCCCCCCCCCCCCCCCCCCCCCCCCCACCCACAGCCGTGTGGTTGCATCTCGGACTCGATTCAAAATAAAAGCTTTAAAACACCAGACCTAAGAAAGGAACGAACCCTGGAACGGGATATAATAAGGGTACTAACAGATCTGGTTTTAAAAGGTCTTGCTATCGGTGCACAGTGGTCTGGAGTTATGAGAATGGCTCCTGGGTTCTTCTTTCTTCTCCGAGCTAGTTCCAAAGCTTTAACAAGAGTTCCTGATTAGCTAAAAACATTTCTTTACTAGAAACACTGAGCTGACATAAATAAATAAAAAAAAAGTGGCTGAACTTTCTGCATTGTGGAAAAGGTTCCTGTAGTAAACAAGTGGTGAAATCTTCTGAGTTCCTGTGTCACAATACAGTTCCTGATTCCGTAGTGAGGTTCCTCATAGCGTTTCAGAGCTCCTGGTTTCCTGAATCATTAACATTTACTTAAAAAAATGCCTAAAAGTTCTGAACTTCTGGGTTCCTAAAAAGGTTCCATTAAAGGTTCCTCCTTTAACATGAAGTTCCTAAGGTGGGGACACGGTGGTGTAGACGTCAGCACGGCCGCCTCATTGCAAGAAGGTTATGGGTTCAAGTCCCCGGCTCAGCGAGGGTGTTTCTGTTTGGAGTTTGCATGTTCTCCCTGTACTCGTGTGGGTTTCCTCCGGGTACTCCGGTTTCCTCCCACAGTCCAGAGACATGCACGTTAGGCTAACTGGCTGTTCCAAATCGCCTCGAGGTGTGAGTGTGGGTGAGAATGGTTGTGTGTGTGTTTTGGACCTGGGATGGACCGGTGAACTGTTCAGGGTGCCCCCCGCCTTCACCCAGTGTCGGCTGAGATAGGCTCCGGCCTCCCCGCGACCCTAGCAGGATTAAGCGGCTGAGGAGGATGAAGCAAATAAGTGAATAAGTGAATGAGAGAGTGAGAGAGTGAGAGCCCCAAAGGTTTCTGACTTTCAGAAAAAAAAGCTTCTAAGTTCCTGAACTGGTTACTAAAACAATTAGATGAAATTTCTTCCTCTGTTTTTAGTATCTACGAACTTAAAGCCCAGTTCTTCCTAAAATGGCGGCTGTGTGCTCAGTGAAGTAGCAACAAACAGTTGGCTGACAGACGAAAGGCGGCGACCTTCTTGAAGATGACCACTAGAGGGCAGAGCGAGTCTGTTTCAGGAAAGAGACGACACGAGCGTCTCAGGAAAAGTGGTCACGTGACGCACGGGCGCCATTTTGTTTCCAAGAATGCTTCAGGATGACAGGATGCTGTGCTTTTGGCTGCAGTAATAGGTCAGAAAATGGCTTTAAAATGTACAGATTTCCTTCAGACTTACAGCGGAGAAAGATGTGGGAAGTGAAAGTTGGCCGGACTGGATGGAAACCATCTCCCTCAACGTTTCTGTGTGAGGTAAAGGAGGGTAGCTGCAGAAGCGTTAGCCTTGTTGTTGTTGTACAGGTGATCGAACAGTCGGTCTGAAGCTTGAAGTAAGAAAGACAGGTACTTTAAAAATATTACATTTTTTGTCCAAATACCTCAAGAAGGCGGTGTGTGTGTGTGTGTGTGTGTGTGTGTGTGTGTGTGTGTGTGTGTGTGTGTGTGTGTGTAGAGGATTTTAATTAGATCTCTCATTCATTCATTCGATGAATTGTTTATTCCTGCTAGGGTTACGGGGAGGCCGGAGCCTATCTCAGCCGACACTGGGCGAAGGCGGGGTACATCCTGAACAGCTTACCAGACCATTGCAGGGCCAAAACACTTTCACACTCACACCTAGGGGCAATTTGGAACAGCCAATAAGTCCAAGGGGCATGTCTTTGGGCTTTGGGATGAAACTCTAGTACACGGAGGAAACCTGTGCCATAAGAGGGAGACCACGTAAACTGCACTCAGCAACACCTGAACCCAGGACTCGATCCCAGGACCTTCTTGCTGTGAGGCGAACATGCGAGCGCTACGCCGCCGCACCGCCCTTCAATAAGATCTCAACTTTAAAATTCATCTCCACGAAATTCCGTCTCCAGTTCACTATAATCTCGTAATCTCTATAAATCTGGTTTTTTTTGAATTCTGTATTTCTGTTCGGTGCTCTTTTCTCAGTTTGTCACCCAGGCGTTTTTGTGTGGAGTTTGCACGTTCTCTTCGTGCGTGCATGAGTTTCCTCCTGGTACGCTGGTTTTCTCCCACAGTCCAAAGACGTGCACGTTACGTAACAGGCTGCTCCAAATTGCCCCTAGGTGTGAGTGTGAATATTTGTATGTTTGTTGGCCTTTCCATGGACTGGTGAGCTGTTTAAGTGTACCCCGCCTTCGCCCAGAGGCGGCCCCGCGACCTGAATAGAATTAAGCAGTTCAGAGAGAGAGAGAGAGAGAGAGAGAGAGAGAGAGAAATAGCATAAGAGAGATCTCACCTGTCACCTGCCTTGTGATCATAACATGAACTAGTGTTGGCTTGAAAACCAAAACTGAATCAGGTATTGATGAAATGAGCGCAAGTACCAGCCGTGATAGCTTTTTTTTTTTTTTGTAGCTACGCGCGCATATATATCTCAAGAACTGCTCGACATATCACCGTGAAATTTTCAGGGTAGCAACTTGAGACCAGAGGCTGAAAGGATTTTAGAAAAGGTCATTGTAGGTCAAGTTCAAGGTCAGCAAGATGGCCGCCAGCGTGCTTCCCTGATCGGGGACCTCTAGTCATGAATGGTTTCATGCTGGTTTTTATTTATAATCTCCTTTAATTCACAGAAACATTTCGAAGCGAATCAGTTTGAAAATGGCCGGGCAGACGGCAAGAGAAAACTGAAGAATTCTGCCGTGCCGAGTATTTTCTGCCATCGCAGACCATTAAGGGTGAGAAAAGCTCCAAAGAAGCGACTGCCCCTGTACATCAGCTCCGGAGCCACGGCGGCGTCCAGGAATCTTATTCTTCGAGACCACAGCTACAGTCTGTCGGTTGGAAAGGAATCCAGATCATGCTGTAAGATTGTGTTTATCTGCATTCTGGAATGTTCTCCACTTTTAATCCGTACTGGTACAAATGTTTAGTGACCGGGGCAACTAACAATCATAAAAAATGTATGAACCAGCTTCATTTTTTTCTCATGTCGATGTTTTAATGTAAATAATGATCAGTAGGTTTCTGTTTGGGATGTGGAGTGCTGGCTGGTATGGTTGTCTAGGATTAAAGAAAGCAATGCCAAATAAATACAATAATCCTGGATATGGAATTAAAACTAAATATTCCAGCAGAGCAGCAACAAGTTTATGAGCAGCAAGCAAAATAAATAAAGTTTTATTAGGAGCCCAGCTGGTGGTTTGTTGGCGGTAAAGAAGGAGACATCATTCATTCATTCATTTTCTAAGCCGTTTAGTCCTATTGAAGGTCGCGGGGAGGCTGGCGCCCATCTCAGCCGACTCTGGGCGAGGGCAGGGTACACCCTGAACAGCTCGCCAGACCATCGCAGGGCCAACACACACACAACCATTCGCACTCACTCACACCTAGGGGCGATTTGGAACAGCCAATCAGCCTACTGTGCATGTTTTTGGACTGTGGGAGGAAACCGGAGTACCCGGAGGAAATCCACGCAAGCACGCGGAGAACATGCAGACTCCACACAGAAACGTCCTCGCCGAGCTCGGGAAACGAACCCAGGACCTTCTTGCTGTGAGGACGTGCTAACCGCTACACCACTGTGCTGCCCAGAAGTCGGGATGTGACCCTGTGATGTGTAGCTCTATCTTGGTGTATGATCTGTTTGATTGTGTTCCTTGTTTCTTATATAATAAAATAGATTGCAGGACCGATTCCTCTTCGTTTCGCTTTTGATATTCTTTTTTTCCCCCTTTCTTTTTAACTTTCAGCTGAAGAGAACGTCTCCGGTGAGGAGAGCAATGCCAAAAATAATGCTAGTTGTTCTCCTCAGAGTCGTCCCGCATGTACAGGCACGTCCCCGATCGCCCAAACCAGACAACTCGCACGAATGAAAAGTCGAATAAAGGAACTGAAACATGAACTCCTCAAAGCACGGAGACGATACACCACGACTCTGAGGGAGAAAACCAGACAAGAGGGGAAGATCTGTAAATTATTTGGTAAAGACCAGTTGGACTCTTTGTCCCGAGGGGCCATGAGGGGTGTAAAGTGGAGTTCAGGAACTGTTAGGAAAGCCTTACAGCTTCGATCCTCTTGTGGAACTTCTGGTTATAAGGTTCTACTGCAGCAGCATTTTCCTCTTCCGTCTGAGAGAACTCTACAGAGACGAGTGCGAGGATTTCCTTTCAGCACAGGTATGACGGAGGATCAGGGTGAAGGGAATCCCAGTATAGGTACTCGAGTTCCAGTGAGCACCGTGAGGGCGGGTGAAAGGTCTGTCGGTCGCTGCAGGATTTTCAGGCATCAGACTAAAGATTATACTAAAAAAAGGATAAAAAATTAAGTTTTGGGTGTGAGACCAAAAGCTTGTGAGTTCAAATCCCAGAGAGAGAGAGAAAGAGTTCTGTGATTGCCATTTGCCAAGGCGAAGGTGGGGTACACCCTAAACAGTTTGCCAGACCATCCCAAGGCCAGCACACACACAACCACTCAAACTCAGTCCTACATTCCATTTGAAACAGCCAGTTAGCCTAATGTGCACATCTTTGGACGATGGGAGGAAACCGGAGTACCCAGAAGAAACCCACGCAAGCACAGGGAGAACATGCAAACTCCACACAGAAACGCCCGAGCCCGGAACTCGAACCCAGGACCTTCTTGCGGTGAGGCGGATGTGCTAACCACTATACCAGCGCGTTCTGGTCAATAGCTGAATGCTAATTAAACTGGAATGAGCTTCGTAATGATTGATCTAAAGACTGACCAGTCGAGTCCAGTGTAACATATCTACAAACAAACAAACAAATAGATGTTCTGTTGTAATAGATTAAAAATAATAAATTTTAATTCATTCATTCGCCGAACCGCTTAATCCTACTGGGGTCGCAGGGAGGCCGGAGCCTATCTCAGCCGACTTTGAACAGCTCACTGACCTACAGTATTGCAGGGCAAAACACACACCACCATTCACACTCACAGCTAGGGGCGATTTGGAACAGCCAGTTAGCCTAATGTGCATGTCTTTGGACTGTAGGAGGAAACCGGAGTACCCGGAGGAAACCCAGGCAATCATCAGGAAAACATCCAAACGCCCTCCCCGAGCCCGGGACTCGAACCCAGGACCGTCTTGCTGTGAGGTGGACGTACTAACCACTGCTACCACTGAGGCTCCCGGTGACTGTAATAGGATCACACGGTTCAACAAATAAATGTTTTCAACTTTATTCTTTATTTTAATGTCTCATCACTTCATAAATGTAAATATAATCACGTGTTAAATGCAGGCGAGTTTTCTGTGAGAGCCGAGACGCCGAGAGGATCCATAAGCAGCTCAGACGACACGGACGAATAACGAACGAAGGGACATCTGTGAAAACCTTCCCACCATGTTATTGTTATTTACATTTTCTCTTTTATTTCATTCTAATTACACACAAACCTTTACACTCATCTCTCCAGTCCAGCTCCATGTATAAACCTTGGCTGTGACGGTGCTGAGGGATTAAAACAGCCCCTGGGTTTGGGCCGAAGCCTGATTGGAGGTTTGAAACGCAGCCAGAGGGGTTCATGGCCATTTACAAACGTCGCTCCTCTCGGACAGATGCAATCCTTCAGGGGTCAGAGAACACAAGATTAAACTGTAAGAAGTCCAGATCCTCTTAGTAACCCCAAATCCACTGGGGGAAGATCAATTAATTCATTAACTAAGTAGAGGTCAGAGCCAATACCTGATGAGAGACAAATGAAATCAATTACGAGCGGCTAATAAGAAGAGAGGGGGGGGGGGGGGGGTTTAATGAAAGGCCGTTTAATTAAGGTGGTGATGAGAAGACGGAATTAAAGCCTCGTTTAATGACCTCCCTAAAGACCTGTGAAACACACACACGGTGCAGAGCTGCAAAAATGTAACATACACACCATAAATATCTCTCTCTCTCTCTCTCTCTCTCTCTCTCTCTCTCTCTCTCTCACACACACACACACACACACATGTTTACTCTCAATTTGAGACGTGTACAAGTCTAAAAGTCCACCATCTCCCTGAAGGAACTAAAGCTCACGCAGCAGAAATCAGATTAAAAGTTGAGTGTGTAAAAGTGATTTGTGTTTTCCTTCGTTGTGAAACTTTCTTTGCTTTTAAAACAGAAAATTATTCCTTTCTTTTATTATTCTGTTGATTAAGTTTCAATAAAAAGTATTCCCACAATTACGTTAACGAAGGGCGTCAATGTGAAATGTGCAGACTTGTACATTATTAGCTTAGCATCATTAGCCTAGCTGGGAGGGGGGTTTAATGACTCCACCCACATCAACATGTGCTTTACGACTGCACACAGAAATTTACGAGGATAACAACCGGATACACCATAGATGGGTAGATGGGATTTCTGAAACAGTCGGTATTTCCCGTGAGTTTATATTTATATACGTTTAACTCTTCCCGGTTCAAGATGCACAAGAGTCTCTGTTCTATACTCACTATACATTTATAACGATCATATAAGCTATTTGTTAGTGAACTAACAAGATACTGCTGGTGGATCTACACTTCCTGCGGGGAAATAACTCTTCACTGCTCACGGTTTCACTCTGATACATTTGGAAGTGGAAAACATGCAAAAGGGTTACCTAGGCATGAAGCCACTTTAGCTTCTCGTATTGTTTGAGCGAACATTTTGAGTCATTATGTAATGTTTACTTCACAGAATCATCTTCGCTCATGTTCTTGCAGGGTGCCAACATTTCTGAAAGTTTATATGCATACAAACAAGCACGCACTGAACACAAGCAGCTGCTACCATTAAATCTGCCTTCAGTCCCAGCAGTCATGTTATTTATCACTGCCATTTTAGTCTCTTTGCTACTAAAGCTGCATATTTTTGCATACATTAACACGCGTGGGTGGAGACTGAGGGGATTCTGGGCAGGTGTTCAGTCAGAAAATATCACAATATTATTAAACAAACATGAGATTTTTTTATGTAGATACAAAGTTTGACATGGGGGTGAAATCCATTGCATTCAGACATTAGCTAGGAAATAAACAGTGGCCATTTTGTCACAACTCCCAGCGTAACTCCCTGAAATTTGACCTTGAGTCTTCAAAAACAATGCGGAAAACATTGCAGTTTGGATTCGGAGCTCATCACGCAGACGCTCAGCCTCCTGATTCCAAATCCTGCAGATGTTTCTGTAACTCTTTAATCCGTAAGTCTCCTTATGCCACAGATTAAAGCTCCGTCCTAAATCAGACACATACACACAGGGTGACACGTCCCTGTCCCTTTATAGGAGTTTGTACATCTCATAGTTTTAAAGTTATTCTAATTTTATATTTACTTTAACCAGTGTAGGCTATTCACATGGCTAAGGATGCTAACTAGCAGTGGAAGCTTACACCAGTTTTGCTTCACAAACATTACCACTTTCAAATCCCAAATGTATAGTTCCACATTCATGTTTCAAGCCTCAACCTTATCTGGGTCTATCAATCGACACACCAATGTGTCTTCCTGGTGGAGCTGCGACCGCTTTACATCATTCATCCATTTGGAAGAAGATCTTAGTGAGTCAGGATAGCTACCGACCGCTAGCAACCTGACTGTAACCATCTAACTTTGATATAATCATAGCGAAATCACATGCTAACAATTTTAGCATGGTTACAGCGAAATTGCTAATTGGTGGTTATGATGGTTTTATGACTCTTATTTTCTGATCTAAGGAAAGTAGCTAGCGATAACATGTATAGCTTGTTAGGGAGTAATCACACCTTGCCGGATAGCGGAAATGGAAGTCCGGTGGAGAGCAAGGTCTAACTGCTCCCTTAGCTTGCTGCTTTGTGATTTAGCATGAAATGCTAAACTGGAGGATACACGCTAACTAAGGATACTAACCTTAGACAATTTGGACGTCTTGTCTGATGGACTGTATGGAATCCGATGTAAACTGGATGCAGTGTAGAGTTTGTTTAAGGTTGTCCTTGTATAATTTTTTGTTTGCTTTTAAAGATTATGAAAATCAATTTATGCAGATTTAGAATCATCGATCTCTCATGTATCTTGTATTCAGTATGGATTTATTTTGCTTGGTAATATTTACATACCCAAACACATGCATTAATTAACCCTCACACTCATAAACAAGCACGCTGAGTTTCAGATCAGGATCAATGGCAAAACCGCCGTCTCGTTAACCTCGTTAACTTCAATTGGTCTGTTTACAGAGTGAGGTCAGCGCTATCTTGTAAACAAACAGAGCTATAACTTCAGAGTTAGATCCATGCCGTATCACCGCTCCGATCACTGACCACCATTAGCCTGATTGGCCGAAGAGGTGAACGGGGTCGAAGGTCACTTCAATCCACCTTATAGGGCGTGGTCTGGGGTCAAGCTAGGCTCCTCTATGCTGAGTTATGCACACGCCTATAGCAGGGTCGTGCTATATTACTGCCAGAAAATCCATCATTTCACTCCGGCTGATTTACCGCCATCGGGCACTCGCGGCTTTTGAGTGAAACACCGCGGTGTGAACATTTCCAATGCATGCAGATTTATGTAGGTATTAATTCACCGTATCTGAACAGAGTGAACGTCAATATGGCTGACGGATCAACGACAGACTCGTGGCATGCTGCCTTCTACCTTCAGCACGGCTCAGACGATTCATAAGAGGCCTTAAAATTATTTTTAGCTATTTAAAAACGTACATTTTACAAATGCCAGTGGTGGTGGTGGTGGTGGTGGTGTGGGGGGTGTTTCAGGGTCACTGCCTCAGAAACATGAATTCCTGCTTCACATCATAACCATGTCATAATTTCATTAATACCCGTTGGAGGTGAATTCTGGATTCTGATTGGTCAGAGGGAGTAGCAGCTGTAACAGCAGTGCAGGTGTAAATCACAGGATTATATTATTAGGTATATAAAGTATAGGTATAAAGGTATATTATTACCTTCACCAAGGAGGTTCTGATTCTATCGGTTTTGGTTTATGGGGGAGGTTATCTATTCACTAGAAACTACCAAATCTACCGAACCAATTTCCACCAAACTTGGTGGCAGGATGGTGTATGGGACTGGAAAGAACCCCTAACTTTTTGAAGCAGATCTGGATCCAGGAATTTATTAAGGAGAGAGAGAGAGAGAGAGAGAGAGAGAGAGAGAGAGAGAGAGAGAGACTAACTGTATGTAGTTTTTATATCTGCTAGAATGTTCTACAATGTGAGAACAGTAACCAATTTATTTCCTGGTAGTTCCTCACCAGTAAGTGTTACTATAAATGGATAAAAATAACTTTAATAGTTTTTTTTACAAATTCAAAATTTTTATTTTTTGATAAATTGTGGTATAAATGGAATAAAAGAGCCGATGTGCTGTGATGGGTCACGCCACCCTGTTATAGATTATTTTCCTATAAGAGTGCAACACATAGTGTTCTATTTCTTTTTAGGATTTGAGCTTTGGTATTTCACACAGACATAACAACCCTGATCCAATTCCTTTAGCATTAAAGCCCGTCGTCTCCTGACACCAGAGCTCGCTGAAAGTGCAATCAGACGTTCATTTAAAGTTAATGTCCAAAACCTAAATGTGTGGTGAACCACAGCTTGGCCCCGAATAACCGTGCTGGTTTTCCGTGCCATGCCATCCATCAGCATGCCATGGGATCGGTCTTTATCAGGCCGCATTCAAGTTACAGTGAGTACAAACATACAGCCCGTGGCTCAGCACGCTTCCTTTAACCCGTCCAAAACACGGCTCGGATATCTCGGGAAATAAATACCTCCAGTCTCCTGAGCTCAAAAGTCAGCGGTTAAAGAGTGCAGGGCTGCTAACCTATGCCCATTGCATCATCACTGTTACGGGTAGGGCACTTTTTGGATATGCTGGGATTTACGGCTACGGCCATGTCAACAGAAAAAGCTTAGCTGAGAGCCTCGTTATCAGTCTTAGATCTTTCGAGTTGATCTGAAAAGCGATTTCCCGCTTTAGGGTTTAATCGGAACAAACAAGCAGTGACGTCGGTCAGTGATCAGTATCAGTACTCAGAGCGTTTTCCTCCCACCTTTCTACCGGAGAACTCACAGGGCTCTAAGTGTCTGATTGATTACCTCCCGCTGCAATATTTCTCCGCTCGCTGGCAGGAGATTACGGACGGCAATTTGTGTTTATGAGATTCCCGAAATTCACTTAACAAGTGGCCCCCTATTAAAAGGTCAAGGCGGGAGGTGGTGCCGTGTTTTATTATTACTTTTCCCTTTCACTCTGTATTCCCCTCCTGTTCCTGTTCGATAGCGAATACAACTGAAAGGTGACCCCGCCCACTTTTACAACATTGTTTCTGGAAGTTTCTCAACCGTCGATTCACTTCAGAAATTTCTTTCAAGCGTCAAACAGAATCATCATCTGAGATCTGATGAGTTGGAAAACATTGTTGAAGCTAGAAAAGGACAAAATAAAGGCAATGTACATGTCTGTGTGATTAAAAACGGAATTAAAGACAGATCCTATAATGCGTGAGTTGATGTGAGAGATAAGGATGGTAAGATACGTTTAGTTAGCTAGATCAGTTTTTAATTTTAGTTAGATATATTCTTAGTGAGAGTATAAATCTAAGACAATATACTGTACATTGGCTATATAGCAAAATCCAGTTAACTAGATTTAGTTAGCTGAATAGTTTACATCTAAGATTTTATTAATTAAATACATCTGTAGCTAGCGTTACTTAGATAGATGTTGTTAGCTAGTGTATAAATAAGTCTACAATAGATATATACTGTATGTAGCTAAATTTAGTCAGTTAGATTTAATTAGCTTGATAAGTTTCTAAGTCTGTCTAGAGTTATACATAACTAAATTCATTTCATTCATCATTCATTAATTACATCAATGAGTCAATTAGTTAATAAGTTAATTAAATAAGTATGTAGGTAATTGTAGTTAGATATATTGTTAGCTAGGCATGTATGTAACTAGATTTACGCTAGTTAGGCACATTTAACTAGCTCAATAAATAGCTGGTTATGTTTAACTGAATAAATCTAGTTAGCTCGAAAAATCTAGTTCAGGTTAATTAGACAGATTCAGTTAGCTATATGTGTACCTAGCTCAGATCATTTTATGGTTAATATAGCTGTATATTTTTAGTATCTAGTATCTTTTGGTTTGATTTATTGATTGCTAATAACTCCTAGGTTACTAGTGACATGGAAAATGGAATGCTAACTTGTTAATGAGCTAAGCTACCTAGTTAAACAGACTACAGTATTAGTCATGCCAAGTGGATACGGTATGTTCGCGTCCTTAGCTTGCCCCACCATATGTTAACAAACAGCTACTGTCATGAACATTAGAGGTCTCTGAAGATTAGCATGCTAACTAGTTATCTATAATTTTAAACATATAATTAACAACCGAATTAAGAAGTTGTACAGCAGGGATATCTCATATTGGTTCTGTGTCTCAGCTTTTAGTGAGTTCCTCTCACGTTTCTTGCTGTGCACCGAGAGACCTCAGCTCAGCAGGTTTGGGGTTTCATTCTGTCCTCCATTATTAATAAGAGTCACGCTATTATTCTCCTCGGAGGATTCGGGGGATCGCGTTTCGCCAGGGATGTTTTTAACAGAACACATTCGTCTCACACAAACACACACACACACACACACACACACACACACACACACACACACACACACACACACAATTACTCATAGTCACAAATAGGGGCAATTTGGAACACCTTCCTCGCCAT
>JBCNYH010000005.1:12983519-12994088 GCA_039654325.1 Tandanus tandanus
GTGTGTGTGTGTGTGTGTGTGTGAGACAGAGGATGTCAAAGACACACACACCTCCTTTTCCTCTGCGTCTCATCCCAGACACCCAGACACACACACACACACACACACACACACACACACACACACATACTTAACATGTAACACATTAAATAAACAGGAGAGCCTCTCACACTAATCCACATGTCCACCAGCTTGGCTTTAACACACACTTTGCATGAGGAGACGGAGTAATCTCAATAATGATAATATTTTAAGGAAAAGGCGAAGTGGAGGGGATCCGAGCTGCCAACCGAGCTGATCAACCACTAAAACACAAATACACACACACACACACACACACACACACACACACACACACACACTCTCTCTCTCTCTCTCTCTCTCTCTCTCTATTAACAGGTAGATAATTCTAAATATACTTAAATTAAACATGAGCCCCATAACTATTCACAGCTCTCCAAAAGTAATAGCACCCTTCACAGAAAGATACACACAAATCATTCATTCATTCATTCATTCATCAAATCAATGTAAAATTATTACTATATTAATGCAATCGATGACACGGGAGAATTAATAAACACACGAGTCGGTTAAAAGTTTTATTTGAACATTATATTAATGTTTTCTTTTAAACTATTGGAGCCCCACCATCACAGAGAAGGCCAGTCAGGTCAATAATTAAAAAAAAAAAGTATACAATTAATAAATAATTTCCAATCATCCCTGGATCCTAAATACAAGTTTTTTAAAATGCAAATTAATAGTTCTCATTAATTCCAAAGACAAAACAAACAAATCCTAAACTAAAATAAATATAATTAAAAAAATAATAATAATAAGTGCAAAATTAAATTAAAAATATAACAACTGGCTTTGTAATTAAAAAAAAAAATTGGTTGTTAAAAAGCCCTAAAATCCTGAATATTGTAAATAAATAAAAAATGATAATAAAAAATATACTTTTAATTATTATCTTACTTATTATTTATTAGTTCAAAACAAATGAATTATTGTTGTCTTTGTTAAAAATTAATAAGTTAAAATGTGAACAAAATAATGAATAAATGATTTTTAAGCCCATTTTAATCTGCTGATTATTATTTTTTTAGCCAGTAGCCTGAAGAGTTTCATTTTGGAATATAATTAAAGAAAAACACCTGACATAAATAATAAATAAATAAATAAATGTTTTATTATTTTTGTTGTTCATTTCCTTTGATCTGAAGCTTCAGCATTAAGAGTTAAACCTTTCCGTCCCTCCCCAGGGTTTCAGGTCTTTTACTTTGCGTGTATCTGACAAAACACTGTTTTCCTGCCTCTATTAAGAAATGAGTTTTGCTTTGAGCTCTGAGCCTGTGGATGGACATAAAGCTGATTTTCTCCCTGCTGCTTGCTGAGCGAGAGCTTTTTCTCAACGTGGCCTTTTGAACTTGGACGCCTCCCTCGAGACCAGGCTTTGAACCGCTCAGCAGCAGAGACATCAAAACGCTCTCAGCAAAGATGAGCAAATAATAATAATAATAATTTAAAAAGAAACCGCCAGGAACTAACTAACTAACTAACTAACTAACTAACTAACTAACTAACTAACTAAAAACAGCTGAGAGCAGATGTGGGCGTACAGTAGATGTGGAGCTGTTGGTAAAAGTCTAGTGGAAGATTTATTCGGAACAATAAGGCCCGGCTTTGCTGTTGGCTTTGAGAAGAAAAGCGTATTATATGGAGATTAACAGGTAGCGCTTAAGCCTCTTTAAGTTTGAAGAAAAATCAGTGCAGATTATAAACAGGACGCGCCTTTAAACCCATGCTGCGCGATGTGCTTTGTCCTGATAATGAGGAAGAAAATCACTCAGCAAAATGATTATCGTTTAACAACATTAACAGATTCTTAGTGTACACTGTAGGAATTAGCGCTCCATTCTAATCCTAATCGAGAAATGATTCAAATTAAACTCATTTACTTTACAGTACAACACATTCATTACAGACTGAATACAAGTATAAAAAATTCAGTCTTGTACTTGTTTTTGTTAGCATTGTTAGCAAATTAGCAGCTAACTCCACAAGCTAACTCAACACTGAACATCAGACGCTTATAAATCTATACACTGACTGTAAAAACATGGACTCCCTGTAGATTATGTTTGAAACCTGAAGCTGCCTCAGGTCTAGCGCCCCTGCTGGCCGGTTGCAGTATAGCTCCACCCATCCACATATTTAAACAACAAAGCAACTTATATTTCGCGTCCCTTTTCTGGTCTAATATATCTTTCCATCTACTGTATATATTTTCAACTGTTACTTTGATCCATGTGCTGATGTCTGTCCGTCTTAAAGGTATCTTTCAGAAATCAGTTTTTATATATATAATATAAAGATTTAAAAGTGGAGCTCACAAGACATGTCACTACTTATAGGTTCCCGAGCCTGGGTTTGTTTTTTACTACCTGTCATGTCCGCTCCTGTCAAAGTAACGCTGGCTCTGGGCTACAGCTCCCAGGATGCCCTGCGGTGGTGCCACTTGAGAATGCACGGCTGGAAACCTTTAAAACTCCAATCGGCGCAATATCAATGACTATATAGACTCATTTAGACCTCGCTTAGCTGTGAGGAAATTGCCGTCTTCTGCTTGCTAGTCCGTTTGTGTTTTTAACGTTTTTGTGCCTAAGATACAATTTGCAGCTTGTCATGTGACCAGGAAACGTAAAGAAGCGTAAATTCTTCCGTACTCAAGTCACAGCTTCACTTCTGACACTAGAGATTCCTTCAATAAACATTAAACAAATCCTTGTGCAGGAGCTGTTGCTATAGAAACGATAACGTATTACAACGAGCGCAATAATATAAACCTGCGCTTCTGTCAGAACTCCAACACCATCTGACCAATCAGAATGTAGAATTCAACAGTGCTGAGGTATACTGTGGGATACCACGCACACACACACACACACACACACACACACACACTCACTCCATTCTATTAATAAGCAGGCTGCTGTAATCTGTAATGTAGAAATCATGCTAGCTCCTATCGATCGACTGTGAGCTCAGAGTGTGTGTGTGTTTGTGTGTGTGTTTGTGTGTGTTTGTGTGCGTCGGGGGGGTGTTTGGTGCAGTGAGGGCCACGCGGCTCAGACACTTCAGTCTATTGGATTGAGATTCCCTCGCTATTTAAGGGTCAGAGATCGGGACGCTGAAGCTACACACGCTGCTGTGATCAATATCACTGCCGCACTCGTACCCTCTGTGCTTATTCACCATAAATTCTACACACACACACACACACATGCAAACACACACACGTAAAAGCGATGAGACGGTCAAGATCTTCAGTCAAAGATATCGTTATTGTTGCCATAACACATGCTAACATTTATGCTAACATGCTAACAATTCGACCAGGAAATATACATCAGCAAAATCATCCACCAGACAAACAGACGTCACATTTAGCACTGATGTTTAACAAAGACCTTCTAGCTAAGTCGCTAAATATCAATTTATTCTTACAAGTAGCAGTAAAACCTAGCATAAAGAGCAAAAAACCTTCAGTAAAACCTAGCATAAAGAGGATTTGTTTCAAAAGAAAACCTTTTCATATGTAGCTACATGAAAGGGATGGAGGAATATGCTAGCTGCTAGCTATACACGATTCAATATAAAGCAAATACAACAATAAAACAATGCACATTATTAAATAATTCATTCATTCATTTTCTAATCCGCTTAATCCTAATTAGGGTCACAGGGAGGCTGGTGCCCATCTCAGCCGACAGGGCAACACACACACACAACCATTCACACTCACACCTAGGGGTGATTTGGAACAGCTGATTAACCTACTGTGCATGTTTTTGGACTCATTCATTCATTCATTTTCTGAACCGCTTAATCCTAATTAGGGTCGCGGGAAGGCTGGCGCCCATCTCAGCCGATTCTGGGCGAGGGCGGGGTGCACCCTGGACAGCTCGCCAGGCCATCGCAGGGCCAACAGTCACACAACCATTCGCATTCACAATCACACCTAGGGGTGATTTGGAACAGCCAATTCGTCTACTGTGCATGTTTTTGGACTGTGGGAGGAAACTGGAGTACCCGGAGGAAACCCACTCAAGCATGGAGAGAACATGCAAACTCCACACAGAAACGCCCGAGCCCGGGAATCAAGCCCAGGACCTTCTTGCTGTGAAGCAAACATGCTAACCACTGCGCCACCATGCCACCGATTATTAAAGAAAAATAATATAAAAAAATTAAAGAAATGGTAAAATCAACAGAGTAGCGGAGCACAGTAGAAGAGGCTAAATAAAAAATAATAAATGTTAAAATAAAGAAAGTGCTAAAAGAAAGTAAAATAGGAAGAATTAGTGTAAAAACTATTTCATATTAATAATGAATGATTCAAAGTCATGGGAAGAAACACATAGAGTGTCGGCTACACGGTTAGCGCGATGCTAACAGGTATAGATAAAACCCCTTGTCATATTTTAGCCTTCAGCGGTAAACACATGTTTGCATGAATATTGTAAATATTTACACCATGGGGCACGGTGGCGTAGTGATTAGCAAATCCACCTCACAGCAAGAAGGTCCTGGGTTTGAGTCCCAGGCTCGGAGAAGGCGTTTCTGTGTGGAGTTTGCATGCTCTGCCTGGGTTTGTGTGGGTTAATTGGCGTGTCAGTGTGGATGGCTGTGCGGAGGTTGGCCCTGAAATGGTCTGGCGCGCTGTTCAGTGTGTATCCCACTGAGATTGCTTGTACGGCGGACGCATTAATGTGTGTAATTATTGATATGTATGTAATTTGTGTAAAGAGACGTTTAGGAAAGGAGTCTCTGGTGTCAGTGACGTTTTGCACTTCCTGTTTTAATAAATATAAATAATAAATAATTACTGGATAAAAATATAGATCTTATATGTTGTGTTTATTTTAAAGCAAATCTTGTCTGAGATCTCAGTGTGCGTCCTGTACCATCGTCCTTCACACAACCTTCACACCCCATTTCCATACAGGACGCAAACAACCTGCCCCATCGCCTTACACCCCGCCTCCTCACATTCACACCCACACACTCACACACGCTCACACACACACACACACACATTCCTACGTGCCCTGATATAGGATATGAGGTTTCGATGAACAGCAAGGTCATGGACGAGCAAACTATTCAATCCACTCCGTTATTAGGGGTGTAAATACTTCAGATCTGAACTGAACCTTGAACCTCGAACTGTTACCTCTGCTGAAATTTATCTTTTTCACCGCTTCATCTCAATTTCTGCTTCTTATGATGTGTGTGCGCGCGTGTGTGTGTGTGTGTGTATGTGTGTGTCCATTAGGACAATGAGATGGACGAGACTACTCTGCATATGCAATATACCATTTTCATATACAGGGAAGACACACACACACACACACACACACACACACACACACACACAAACTAACCCTCCTCCATCACCTCCTCCTTTTTATTATTTTACAGCTGTGGGTGTGGGTGTGTGTGTGTGTGTGTGTGTGTGTGTGTGTATGGTCTAGGTATTCATAACTAAATCTGTTTGTACAGTCACATATGGGGACTTTTCTTCATGATGGGGATAAAACGCAAGTTCCCTCTATTTTAAGGTGAAGACATGTTTTAGGTTATGGTTAGGGTAAAGATTATGGTTAGGGATACGGTTAGGGGTAGCGGTTAATCTCCTGGAAATGAATGTCAGTCTATGTATTGTTCGCTGAAGATATGGAGACCAGACGGTGTGTGTGTGTGTGTGGTCCTGTTCATGGATCTATCTACCTATCTATTGTTCTGATCCCTGAGAGGACACTTTTATAAACTCCCAGGCTGCCTGATGATGAGATTGCTTTTGCTGTTCTGTTATTAATCTTTAATAAATACATGTTGACCCGGGGATTAGTGACATGGCCTCCATCTTTCACACAAGATTTACTGAGAAAAAAAAAAAAGACTCTGGAAAAATCCATTGCTGTAATTCTTACATACTGAATCATTAACATTATTATTTCTTTCCAATTATTTCCAAAAAGAACTTTCTTTCCTTATAAGGAAATCCTGTGAATGGAATACAAAAAAATTACTTCTTTATGTCCAAAAAATGTAAATAAAACACATTCTGCAAATACAATACATTCCATCTTGCTCTAAAGTGGTTTAGGAATGATATATACTACACAGATATTTAAAAGGTATAGGAGGATTAACAGGTAAAGGAGATGATTCAGGATTTTAACACATTATAAATAAATTAATTGTTATTTTGATGGTTGACGGTTCTATGGCAAATTTTTGTGAATAAATTGCCAACAGTGGAGTCTGCCGACGTGACATCACTAAAAACAAGCAGCAGAAGAAAAAAGAAAATCTAAATAAAAAGCAGAAGAAGAACAGGCAGAGGTGTTTAGGAAGAATGGAGGAGAAGAATGTGTGTGAGATGAATAGTGAAGTGAGTGGCTGTGCTGATGTTGCCGCAGAATGTTAACGACGTCCTGCTGTCTGATGAAACGCCCCGAGACCCCGAGTGCAACCTGCCACCTGATTGATTTGTTGTCAGACGAGAAACAACACAGTCACAATTAATACAGAGGAAACGCTTACCGAACAACACAACCAAAGAGCAAAAGAGAGAAAGTTGAAAAGGGGGCGGGGCAACAGGAAGCAATGATGCATGTGGGGTCAAAGGGTCAATCTGATGACTTAAAAAACAAAAACCGCACTAGGCTTCATTATTTGTCTCCTGAAATAAAAGAAATGGCAAAATCAGGAGGACAAACATTTATTTTATAATCCACACCCAGGATTTACAGTTTATTAAACGTTTCCAATATTATTAATGTTCATTCTTTATTATCTGTAAAGAAGAGAAACCTTCTTTACCGAAAAATATAAATTAAAGATAAGAAAATAATTAAAATAAAAAGTCTAGTTCACAGGAACAGCTGATTCTATCTTTAGCTTTTTAAGTTTGATTTGATTAGATTTTTTTTTTCTTTAGAATTCACGTGTGGAAGTTCAGGGTAAGGGCGTGTCACTGATCCGCAGGTCGGAATGAATTTACTGAAGATTAATAACAGAAATGAAGGATTTTAAGTCGTATTTATTTTAGAATTAAATTATAAACCCGTGTTTATTTGCATAGAACTTAAATGCCGACCTGATTATACAATTAATAACAGTTTATTAAATAATTTATTATAAATGCTTTATTCATTTATTTTATTTCTTTTTTCATTTTATTTTGTAATAAGTAATTAGAAAGTGATAATTTATTTAAAAAAAAAAAAATATATATATATATATATATATATAATAGCTGTGATTATATTTTTATTTATTTATTTGTTTGTTTGTTGAAATAACAGACCAATAAGTGTTCCTAATATAAAACTTTTTGTATCCTTTTTTGATTCTTCTTCTTTTTTTTTTGTTTAAGAACAACAAGAAAAACGACACTTTAAACAAATGTGTGTGTGTGTGTGTGTGTATACCTCTTGACCTACAGGTCACTTTCAGCTGGGAGATCCCGGTATACAAATGTAGCGCGCGGCGTGATGCCGCCTCGCCTCGGCTCGTGCCCCCGTGCAGAAGCCCCTCCCCTCTGCTACCCGGTCTCGCGCATTCATTCCCCTGCACGCGCGTGGGCTGACGGTGCTCCTATCACGTGCCTGGTGATTTATGATGAGTCTTTGGCACACGGCATGAAATAAAAAAAAAATAATAATAAACAATCACAACAGCTATCTGATTAAACAAACAAACAAACAAACAAACAAACCGATCCACTAGCATGAGTTTTGTGACACACGCGCGCTGTTCTGCGCTGTTCTGCGTTGTCCTGCACTGTTGTGTGCTGTTCTGCGTTGTTCTGCATTGTTCTGCGCTGTTCTGCGCTGTTCTGTGCTGTTCTGTGCTGTTCTGCGTTGTTCTGCGCTGTTCTGCACTGTTCTGTGCTGTTCTGCGTTGTTCTGCGCTGTTCTGCGCTGTTCTGCGTTGTTCTGTGCTGTTCTGTGCTGTTCTGAGTTGTTCTGCGCTGTTCTGCGTTGTTCTGCGCTGTTCTGTGCTGTTCTGCGCTGTTCTGTGTTGTTCTGCGCTGTTCTGCGCTGTTCTGCGTTGTTCTGCGCTGTTCTGCGCTGTTCTGTGCTGTTCTGAGTTGTTCTGCGCTGTTCTGCGCTGTTCTGAGTTGTTCTGCGCTGTTCTGCGCTGTTCTGTGCTGTTCTGCATTGTTCTGCGCTGTTCTGCGTTGTTATGCGCTGTTCTGTGCTGTTCTGCGTTGTTCTGTGCTGTTGTGTGCTGTTCTGCGTTGTTCTGCGCTGTTCTGCGTTGTTCTGTGCTGTTCTGTGCTGTTCTGAGTTGTTCTGTGCTGTTCTGCGTTGTTCTGCGCTGTTCTGTGCTGTTCTGCGCTGTTCTGCGTTGTTCTGCATTGTTCTGCAGTGTTCTGCGCTGTTCTGTGCTGTTCTGAGTTGTTCTGCGCTGTTCTGCGTTTTTCTGTGCTGTTCTGAGTTGTTCTGCGCTGTTCTGCGCTGTTCTGAGTTGTTCTGCGCTGTTCTGTGCTGTTCTGCGTTGTTCTGCGCTGTTCTGTGCTGTTCTGCGTTGTTCTGTGCTGTTCTGCGTTGTTCTGCGCTGTTCTGTGCTGTTCTGTGCTGTTCTGCGCTGTTCTGCGTTGTTCTGTGCTGTTCTGTGCTGTTCTGCGTTGTTCTGTGCTGTTCTGCGTTGTTCTGCGCTGTTCTGTGCTGTTCTGCGTTGTTCTGTGCTGTTCTGCGCTGTTCTGTGCTGTTCTGTGCTGTTTTGCGCTGTTCTGCGTTGTTCTGTGCTGTTCTGCGATGTTCTGTGCTGCTCTGGATGAGCAATGGCATCTCTCCACAGGGCGGTAATTGAAAAGTGTGGCGGCTGCTGTTCTGTGCTGTTCTGAGTTGTTCTGCATTGTTCTGCGCTGTTCTGCGCTGTTCTGCATTGTTCTGTGCTGTTCTGAGTTGTTCTGCATTGTTCTGCGCTGTTCTGTGCTCTTCTGAGTTGTTCTGCGCTGTTCTGTGCTGTTCTGCGTTGTTCTGCGCTGTTCTGCTTTGTTCTGCGCTGTTCTGCGTTGTTCTGTGCTGTTCTGCGTTGTTCTGCGCTGTTCTGCATTGTTCTGCGCTGTTCTGCGCTGTTCTGTGCTGTTCTGCGCTGTTCAGCGCTGTTCTGCGCTGTTCTGCGCTGTTCTGCGTTGTTCTGCGCTGTTCTGCGTTGTTCTGCGCTGTTCTGCGCTGTTCTGCGCTGTTCTGCGTTGTTCTGCACTGTTCTGCGTTGTTCTGCGCTGTTCTGTGCTGTTCTGTGCTGTTCTGCGTTGTTCTGCGCTGTTCTGTGCTGTTCTGTGCTTTTCTGTGCTGTTCTGTGCTGTTCTGCGCTGTTCTGCACTGTTCTGTGCTGTTCTGCGCTGTTCTGTGCTGTTCTGCGCTGTTCTGCGTTGTTCTGTGCTTTTCTGTGCTGCTCTGGATGAGCAATGGCCTCTCTCCACAGGGCGGTAATTGAAAAGTGTGGCGGCTGCTGCAACCATCTGTGGCCTGGATGTGATTTGATTTTCCCCCCGCAGGGAGCAGTTATCACCTCATAGACACTCGGAGCTCCTCAGGGAGCACTCAGCACCGAGAGGAAGCCTAATGAGATAGCTGGTGATTATTACACCCTCGGAAAATAAACCGGTGCCATTATGATCCTTAATGACAGAGCGCGCGCTCCCGGGAACAGCATGAGGGACGAGGACCTGCAGCATGCTGTCTGTCTGTACCAAAGCACTGTACTGTATTCACACCTGAGCAATGACTGCAGGGAAGGGGGTGCAAGACTGTTTCTGACATAAAAAAAAAAATTTAAAAGAACAGCACAGCTAAACCAGATTTTAAAACAAAAACAGAAAGAACCCGTGATGTTTACTCTTACATGCGTTATACATCTTGTCTTGAACTGATTTACTTTCATTTTAATGTGAAGGAATAAAACCTTTTTTATTATTACTCTTTGTGTGTGTGTGTGTGAGAGAGAGAGAGAGAGAGAGAGAGAGAGCTAACCCAACCCTACAGTGACTGGTTTAGCATAGTGTAGACGACATGCTTCATTATGATAAGGACAAATCTAATGAAAGGCCATTACGAGTCGCAGAGCAGGACGAAGACTGACATCTAACATATGAGCGCGTAAAGTGAACACTGTACACTAATACCAGTCCATATATCTGTACACACACACACTGGAATTCCCACTCAGAGTCCTCCACCTCCATCACCATCTCCATCAACACAAACCTTCTGTTCCTGACCTGGATATGCAGTGAGGGCGGAGACTGGATCCCATGCTTTTTATTTAGTAAAAACATTTCTAATGGTGCATTTTTATTAGAATCTAGAATTATTATCATTTTAGAACAAAGTCAAATGATTCAGCAATGATCCATCCATCCACTCATCCACCTATCATCTATTCATCCATCCAATCATCCGTACACATATCTATCTATCTATCTATCTATCTATCTATCTATCTATCTATCTATCTATCTATCTATCTATCTATCTATCT
>JBCNYH010000005.1:13009349-13023257 GCA_039654325.1 Tandanus tandanus
TATCTATCTATCTATCTATCTATCTATCTATCTATCTATCTATCTATCTATCTATCTATCTATCTATCTATCTAAACCCACCCAATGCTCTTCCTCTCTTTGGAATACTAAAGCCATCCCTAAGGAAAATTATATAAAAAAAAAAATTCTAATAAATTAAAACTTAAAGCTTAAAATGTAAAACTATAAAATAAAAAAACAGCACAACAAAAAGCCTAAACATTCAAAAATATTATTTTAATTATTCAATAAATATAATCTTATTACATGTTAATTATATTGTTATTTATTTATTTGTTCGTTAACATTTAAGTCTTTGTTTGTTTTTTAGTTGTCTGAATGAAATCAATAACAAAAAATATTTAAATGTTTACACTACAACTTTGTCCTGCAAATCACAAATCACTGAAATACACTTAGGACTATAACAGAAAAAATAGCATCAAAACACAAAAATATAAATTCTAGATAATAAGAATGAGGAAACAATTATAAGCAGCATTTAGAGGTTTTGCTCTATAGTGAGCAGAACTCGATTGCTAGTTGTGTAATATAAAGATGATGTTGTGGAGAATTTCAGTTTCTAATCTAAAACAAACCATAGACGACAGAATGTGGATTTGCTCCATAATCACAGATATTACTCTCAAACAGCTCTTAGTCTGTCTAATCTACTCAAATAAATCTGACCAACAACCACTCGTTCCACATATAATAAAATTTTTTAAATTAAATTAATAAATAATAATGATAATAATAATAATAATAATAATAATAATATTGATGATGATGATGATGATGATGATTATTATTATTAGTAGTAGTAGTATGCAAAAAGAACAGTTACTGCAAAATATTCAATATTTAAAAATATGATTTAAATAAAACAAGCACCTAAACATTAGTTGAATATCCATATAGTATAGTACAGTACAAAGTAGTGAAGTAAAGTGTAGTACTGTGTGGTATAAATTTATATTTATGTACAATTACTTTCTTATATTATTATTATTATTTTGTTGTTGTTGTTGTTGTTGTTGTGGTTGTTGTTGTTATTGTTATTATTATTATTACTTGACTATATATATTAAATAGAAAGAATTATTTATTATTCTTTATATCCAATATTTTTGATCTGCATATTTCCAAAAAAGCAAATAATTGGAATTACTGAATAGTAAATATCAAAAGATGAGTAAATCATCATCATCATCATCATCAACATCAACATCATCAACAACAACAACAACATCATCATTGTTTTGCCCAGGAAGTGTTTCTTTGATCAATATTAAAAAATCCTCGAATTTTCTTCTAATCATTATTGTTTATACTGTTTGTAAACCAGTTTACTGGTTTGGAGTTTGGACACACACATACACACACTTACAGAAACTAATTTTTAATGCATTTAAAAGTCACGTGGGTCTTACACCTGCATGTAATTACCTGACAACCGAACGCGCACGAGCCCACGTGTTACCGCGCGTGACTGGTATCTTGCGTTAAATAATGTAATGCACTGCGTATTTTGTAAACTTCGCTTTCTGTAGCAACGTTACTCTAGGGGTCTTAATCCACACACACACACACACACACACACACACACACACACAGAGAGAGAGAGCGAGAGAGAAGGAACAGGTGCAGAAAATGGTGTGAATTATTGATCGGACAGAGGAGGCCTGACAGAGGACAGAAATCTCTACTAGACGCTGCAGAGGCTCTGAAACTCCACTCCGAACGATGACGAGACTGAGAGATTAAACACCAGCAGCGAACAGGACAACAGAAACCAGTGCTTCCGGTGCACGGCTACTTTTATATTACTCCGGAAAATCCGAATATATCTTTTTTATTCAAAAATAGAAAGATTTCAAACCTCAAAAATAAATGAATAAATGATTATGAGATAATAAAAATATAATTACAGTTATAATTGCTATAATAATCTTTCTGAACTTCAAAAGAGATTTAAAAAAAAGTTTCTTTGTGCTTATTTTTTGTCCCCTGCATTCCAAAAATAAATCTAATGCCTCGTTTCATTTTATTCTTAAATCATTTTGCTCCCCAAAAACACAAACAGATCAATTCTGAACGGAAAGCATAAAGAATCCGCAGAAACTCAGGCACTGAACTGCTTGCGCTCCGCGGCGGGAAGCTTCCTACCTCTCCGGAACTCGTCTCTGCGCGTCAGGAGCGCGAGCAGCATCTCCGCGCTGTTCTCCTGAGCCATGTTCTCATTTCTAATCAAATCAATCAATCAGTAAAAATCTATAAATAAACTACAGGGAAAACTAAATCCCTCCTGCTCGGGCTTTGGATGCTGAGTCTGTGCTCGTGCACCCGAACAGCACGCTCTGCACCTTACTTGTGGCGCGTTCTCAACGCTGCTGCACGCGCACTGGATTTCAACGCCCCGCGTTGCCCTGGTAACCGTTTAGCATCAACTACGCTAACTAGAGTTTGGACTAGCATCACTGCTAACTACTTTATTTATTAGGCTATTGTAACATCAATAAAAATACTTTTCTTTCTTTCTTGCTTGCTTGCTTTCTTTTTTCTTTTTTCTTTTTACAAAACTTCAGTATTTAGAGTTTTCCTTTCCTTTTTTTTATTTTATTTAATTTTTTTTTTAAAAACTTCAATATTTAGAGTTTTCCTATCCTTTTTTCCTTTTCTTTTCTTTTTCTTTTTACAAAAACTTCAATATTTAGAGGTTTCCTTTTTTATTTATTTATTTTTATTTTTTTACCCCAACAGTGATTTGAGCTTTAAACAGTGCATGCTAAGCTAATAAGGTCTAACAGTCATGACATTTAAAAAATATATATATTATTATAATTTAAAAGCTCCATGGCTTAAAAAACCCCAAACTGCGAAATTTGCTTAAGTTAAACATTTTTTGAGGTACTTTTATACCTGCACTCATAAACATTGGTACCAAACTATGTACCTTTCCTTGTTGCCGGTGTTGTACCATTAAAATTGCACATTGTACATTTAGAAAAGTGTCTTTATACCTTAAAAAATAATAATAACAGACTTAAAACTTTGCTCTAAAATCTACGGGGTGAAATAACCTCACTAATTATTTAAAGTCAAACATTCATTACATTATATTGCATTTTTATAACATGATTTATTCTCTAATAAAATACAGAAATTACCAAAATAAACAACAGTACAAATGGTACTTGTCCTTGTTGCTGATGGGGTAATATTAAGGTCATCTTTAGTACTGTTAGAGGGTATCTTACACCTTATAAAGGATCAAAAGCTTTACACTAAAAGCTTATTAAATCCTGGCTGTATAATTTGCTCCTTTTACTCTTTTATGTCTTGCACATTTAGGCCCACACTACATCTTAAAACCAATTTTACCAAATGGTACTATTACTGATTGCATGTTTTGCACATTATTGCACCTTAAAAAACACAACGATGTTCCTTTAAAGCATTAATCTAAGTGTTAATTAGAGATACTTCGCATGTACCCTGGTTAAAGATGTGCCCTTAGTGGTACCACTGCAGTTTTATTTCTTGGATCCTATCTTTTATGATACTTCTATTGTATAATAAATATGCTATCACTCACCTGTAACTCTAAATATAGTGTAGCATTAAACTTATTGCAGCTACATATCTATAGATTGTAATTAATCCATTGTGTAGAACAACGTGTCACTATGAAGAGTTTTGGACAGGAGATAGGCTATATACATATTAATGATATAATGGTACCATTCCTTGTTGCTAGAGTGTAACTATGAAGCAGGCACCTTCTGTATTCACACATGGATAAAATTTACCTTTATAAATGATGTAAGGTGCACAACCGGACTGGGAATGGTGTATGTTATAGAGTAAAGGTACACTACATCCATCTTCTTGTGACTGGACACTAAAAGGTTAAAAACATGAAGGTGCCACTTGAGCAACAAGGAAAAGTTATTTCTATTTCTCACATGCTTCCATCTTCATTCCTGATCCTTTCATATTCTATATAACTCACACACCCTCACTTTATTCCTGTACTACGAGCACAAACATGAGGATGATGGAAATACAATAAAAACAAACAAACAAACAAATGATGTCCTGCAACGTTTTGTACCAGTTCAAAATTGCTAAAATATAAAATGGACCCTTAATACAAAACAGTAAACAAGAAAAACAAACCATTGAAGTTTTGTGTCAGGAGATGTTATGGAAGGAGTCTCCAGTGTCAGCGCTTTGTAGCTATATAAAGTATGGAGCTTTTGTCGCTATCTTTAAGACAGACAGGTTTATGCTTTGCCTTTAATTAAATAAAAAAATTAATGATTAATTTTACTAATCTCACACAATAAATAACTTTTTAAAATATATATTTTTATTCTATTATAAAATATATATTTTTATATTTTATTAATGCTTTTATTAAAGCTAGCCTCCTGTTCTTTTTTCCTTCTCAATCTTTTGTTCAAGCTAGTGTTGTTTCTATTCAATTACAACTTTTTGCACATTTATCTCACTGTAAGCTTCAGATGCACGAAGTGTGTTAGTCGGTATACGAAATGAACGACTGAAAGTCGATTTTTCGGCCTAATATTAACAGCTTCTTGTATAATCAGCACTGCGCTCAATAGAGTCAAAACAACTGGCACGTGCGCGAGTACCATCTTCAAATTTAACTTTAAATAAATAAAAAAATCCATTAGATATTAAAGAGTGTGTTTGAAGGTAAGAACACACACACACACACACACACACACACACACACACACACACACACACACACACACACACACACAGTATTGACACTGATCTGACATGGGAAGGAGCGCCTGGGGAAATCAGCGTTAGTGCCATTGCTGGTGATTAATTTAAAATCAATGCTCCATTTTCTCGCATTTCAACACTTTATGAAAAGGGTATTTTGGTGTTTTGATTTTTTTTTAGCTCAAGGTGCGCGAGACTTCCGCTTTAAGGTGAGCTACATTAGTATGAAATGATTTGACATGTACATTATTTATTCCATGATTATTTATAGGGTTCTCTTTAATCAAGACTGAACTATGTAGGTTTATGTTTCTTTATTGTGGACAGAAATGAAACTTCAGTATCGACTGCAGGCAATAACAAATATATTTATAAAACATGCAACAGCATAAAAGGCTTTTGGTTTCAAAGATCTTTTTCTATTTTAATTTTGTCCTCTGACATTCACTACTCCTGCTCTGTAAAGTTAAAAAAAGAATTATATTATATTATTATATTATATTATATTATATTACATTATATTATATTATATTATATTATATTATATCATATTATATTATATTATATTATATTATATTATATTATATTATATTATTAGTTGTGTTCTTTGTTTTTAACTTAGCAGAGCAGGAGTGACTGTAAGAGGACAGTTAAAAAATTATCTGAATCTCAGAGCCTTTTTTGTATACAATATAATATAATTATAATACAATATAATACAATGCAGTCTGAAAATGTTAAAATATATATATATAATATTTAATAATATAATATTTTTTTAAACATATCCCAAATAATCCTAAAATATATTATCAAAATGGTTACATCAGGTCATCTTCAATCAGGTTTTTAGATAATAACGGTAAAGTTTATACTGACCAGAAAAGCCTTCTATTATAATAATAATATAATAATAATTCCGTTTCGTCATTAATATTTTTTTCATTGCAAAAAAATAAAATAATCGAATCAGTCTGTCTGTTACGTCATAAAAACACAAAGTAGAAAAGGATAAATGAAGGATTCTGCGTCCTTGTCAGGGTTAAATTCTTCCATCTCTAAATAAAGCCACAAATATTTTTAACTCTTAAAACTTCGAAAAGTACAAGACAGAAAATATGAAGTATGTTACTTCTGTTTAATATCAAAAGAAAAAAAATTTAAACAGGGCTCAAATCAAACACGTTTTAAAACTGAGCTGAACCGGATACTCTGAATACACGCAGATATTAAACACAGTATAAACACTGAGCTGAATTTATAGTAAAACTGTCCCGTGCATGTGGGATCTTTAAGATCGACAGATATAAATCTGAGCAGTGCATTTTTTTAAATTAGGAAAAATAAAATATAAAGAAGCAACTTAAATACTGTCAATGTGATTAATAATATACATGTAAAAATAATATTGAATAAAAGTTTAAAAAATGGTTACAGATAAACCATATTACAGGTGAGCTCATTTATTATTAAAAAATCTAAAAAATCCACTTCGGTGGTATTTGAGATGTTTAACACTGGTTTAATCGAAGGAAACATTAATAAAAACAGACTAAAGTAAAAACGCCCATGGTACTGAGGAATACAATTAACATTATATATTTATTATAACATAACTGTAATATTTGCACGTGGTTTTTTTTTTCACTATTAAATGTATGAATTTTTTGCTTAAATAATTTTCAGAACAAAAATATCTTGAACGTCAGAGAGACTTGAAAAAGAAAGTTTGAATAATGAAACAGGTTTAAAGCTCATTTCGGTTGAAGGTGTGTGTTTAGTGCCGGTTGGAGCGGCAGGTGCAGGACCTTCTCGCGGAAACCCGACACCTGCTTCATACCTGCCTGTGACTGCGGGCGCACGTGGCCTCCCGGTGCCTCCGATTCGGCCGGTGTGAAATGACAGTGCGCGCGCTGAACAGCTGCCTACAGTGCTGCTCATTACGTATTGATAACGCAAACAGAATAGATCAGGACTTCAAAATCGCAGTTATTTTCCCACAAATATTTGTTTAACCTTTTCTTTTTTTAGCACCGAACGCTTAGCGACCTAGGAGTTCTTTTTTATCTGTTGCTTTTCATTTTAGTTTACATTCTACAAAATGTTGCATCTGTTGCTTTTGGTTTTAGTTTATTATATTGGCTGCATTTAATAATGCACAGAGACCTTGAAACTGAAGTGAAATTAAATATTCTGCACCAGAATTCGAAAAAGTAAATAAACATAAATATACTGCAAATGATGCACAAACTTTCATTATAACATCCTTAATAACGAGACAAATATTTAAATTAATGGTGAATAAAAACAAAAAATATACACGTACATGATAAAGTGATTAAAACGTTATAAATCCAGTAATAATAATAATAATAATAATAATAATAATTATTATTATTATTATTATTATTATTGTTGTTGTTATTATTATAATTATTATTATTATTATCATTATGTATGAATTGTGCATCGCTTGTTCAAGGATAAAATAAACAAATCCTAGACAGTTAAAATGTAAATGGAAGATGATGATGTTCCCTTCTCAGAAATAAAAAAGCACTAAACTGTACCGTTCCTTGTCGCTGAGGCAGTAACCTCATGTTTACCTTTGAGATGTGGATGTAGTTCAGTACAGTTTTAATTCTAATTGAAGATAAATAAATAGATAAAGATGCTTTAGATGCACCTGCTCAGGTAAAAGATCCTGACTGCTAAAGGTACAGAAGCGACAAGGAAAGGTGCAGATGAGTAGCTTCTTTCTGAGAGTGTTAAAGGTTTACACGTAGAGTTGTGGATCACAGTAACATAAAGATGGGCAACAAAAAAGGAAAAAAGAGCCACTTTGATAAAAAAAAAATCAAACAAACAAACAAACAAATAAATAAATAAGCAAGCAGCCAGATAGTAAAAGCGCTGAATGGTGTGTATTATGGGCTAGCTGGAATTCTTATTCTTATTCTGACTGTTTTTGTCTAAGAAGCATAGAGTTAACTCTTCCAGGCTCTTACACTGTCAGAGGTTTTTTTCAGAGAGAAATTCAAAATTAAAACGCGCAGAAATAAAAATAGTAAATCTGTAAGATTGATGCTCACCTTGGCCCGAACTGTATCTGGAGAAATTCCCCGGATTTTGACAACTCGATCCAGGATGTTCGAGCAGCATTGCGACAGATGAACAAAACCCAAACAAAACAAAACAAAACAAACAAAGCTAAAACAAACAAAAAAAAAAAAAAAACAAAGCACCGCGTCTGTTCCCGGATCAGCACTAACGCGGGAAATAAAGAAATAAATACAAATAAACGCGAATTTGATACAGAGTGTATTATATGAGGAACGCGCGTGCCAAAGTGAGAAACCCCAAATCCAAATAAACCGGATACGCGGGAGGGACGACGGGACCGGAACAGCTCGCGCCGCGCTGAAAAAAGTTTCCAAATGCGACGAAGGTTCACGCGCGACTTCACGACAGTTCGGGCGTCTCAGCTGATCTGGGTTTCTATTGGAGTCCTGTTTTCGCATAACAAAGTGTGTGTGTGTGTGTGTGTGTGTGTGTGTGTGTGTGTGGTGCGCGCGCTCTGTCCGCGGTGCTGAAGGGGTGGAGCACAAGGGCCGAGCACAAACTTGTGTGTGTGTGTGTGTGTGTGCTCATCTTCCCTCTCTTGATGCAAAAGCCCAGTGTCTTTAATAATGTCTATGAAAACAGAAAATATAAAACAAAACCGAAATGAACTAAAAAATAAACAATAAACACAAATAAATTGTGTAGAAAACCTAGGGGGCGGAGTTAGCATCAACAGTAGGATAGGGGTCAAAGTTCAGAGAGGACTCACTCAGTCCCTCATTTGCCAAGCCGCTTAATCCTACTAGAGTTGCAGGAGGGCTGGAACCTATCTCAGCCGATTCAGGGTGAAAACGGGGTACACCTTGAACATCTCACCAGACCCTCGCAGGACCAACACCCACACACAACCATTCACACTCACACTCACACCTAGGGGCAATTTGGAGCAGCTAGCTAGGCCTAATGTGGATGTCTTTGGACTGTAGGAGGAAACCAGAGTACCTGGAGGAAACCACCCAAGCATGGGGAGAACATGACGGCCTTGCTGAGCTCAGGACTTGAACCCAGGACCTTCATGATGTGAGGCTTAAATGGTTGTGTGTGTTTTGGCCCTGCAATGGACTGGCGAGTTGTTCAGGGTGTACGCTGCCTTCGCTCGGGCCTCAATTCTTGCTGAGAGGCGGATGTGCTAACCATGGAGGAGCTAACCACTACGCCACCATTGCCGTTCAGATTTATCTCTTTGGCTACAGTAAATATAAATGCAGTACTGTTTCTATTGCTATTATATTATTAGCTTAATTATTCACAATTAATTAGCTTCTCTATTTATTGCTATTATGTTATGCTATATATCTACATCTCCACCAAATCAGATCACATACTCTGACCTATATGGAAAAGTTGTAACCTGACACTCACACCCAACCAATTTGAAAGCTCTGTCGTGTCTGATGTTGCATCTCTCTCCATCCAGCCATCTCCACTTTGGCAG
Source organism: Tandanus tandanus (assembly GCA_039654325.1). Lineage (NCBI taxonomy): Eukaryota > Metazoa > Chordata > Actinopteri > Siluriformes > Plotosidae > Tandanus > Tandanus tandanus. The sequence continues at coordinate 13,018,672 of JBCNYH010000005.1, forward strand.
ATTGCAGAAGTGTTAATGCACCTGGGGTCCCACTCCAGTGTACCATCTCAATCAGGCCTTAATGCTCCTCCACAAAGGCCAGCGGCATTTAGACCTCACCGCAGGGACGACACGCCTTCTCACGGCACGAGAGACACTCCATACTTCCTGTGTTTGTCTGAAGTGGACGGCAGATCAAACCACTGCATTATTCTCAAGTAGGACTTTTCTTTTCTAAAATAATTGTGCATTCGGGGGTCTATGAATATTAATATTCAAGTGTGTGTGTGAGTGTGTGTGTGTGTTTTTCTCCATATTTTAGAAGGACTTGTTGGGGGTGGTTGGTGGATGGTGTCTGGAAGTGAAGGGTCATTTGTCTGTTTTGGAAAGCACCGTGACGTTTTTATTTTCTGCTCTCCTAAGATGTGCAATCACAGTTTTATGCTCATGTATCCCTTGAGCCGGAGCGTGTTTATGAGAACCATAAACAATAAAAAAACTGAAGCCATTTGCATAAAGCTGGCAAAACAGTTTTAGAGACATTAAGCAAGCAAGACATTAAGAAATGCAGCATCTCTCTCTCTCTCTCTCTCTCTCTCTCTCTCTCTCTCTCTCTCTCCATCACTTTCACCAAGTCATGAGGTGTATTTTTTTGGGTGTTATTTAAAACCAATAAATCCAAGAACCCCAAAATGCAATCGATTAATTTTATACGACTGAAGACCTGGACCATATCTACTCTATTGATTCTTTTATATTACGCTTGATCAGATTTGATATTTAACAATACAACCATATGGCAGGAATGCACTGGGCTTCACCAGCCATGTGCAACTTTCAATATATGACATCATGTTTTTTTCTCTTTCCACAATCCACTGGCTACTGTATTTTTCCAGACAGACAAAATCTTTCTTTCTCCAAGGATGTTAAAAAAACTATTTAACACCTGCACAAGGTTCCTCAAGGGTTCCTCAAGGGTTCCTCAGGCGGTTATGGTTCTAGCTTTCTTCAGTGGCTCTATTTGAAACTTTTCCTTAAAAAAGTGGCTCTTGATAGGGTTTAATAGGAAATGTTCTGAAAGGTCCTGATCTAAAAGCAGTTTTGTTGCTTGCCCAAAAATATCCAGAGGAAAAAAAAAAAGGTTCTTTAAAAGGTTCTAGGAGTTCTTAAAACGGTTCCAACTTATTCTCATAGAGAAACTGATGGGATGCTTTCACATTTACTGCAATTTTATCAGTTTAATGGAAGCCCAGGGTAATCTGTGCATCGGTGTGGTTCTTTCTGATCTCACTCCGCTTCTACATCACCGCTGGTGAGAAAGGGATTCGATTCTGAACCGATTTGACTGCAGGAAGTGTTTTTTAACAGCATATGAAGAAATGTCGTATGTTCTACAGATTTCTACAAACCATACAAGAAATAATCATCTAACAAGTTTTCATAAAGAATCATTTGAGTTATGTGATGTACTGCAGCCTTTTTTGGAGGTGGGGAAGTTGGTGGATCTGCCCTCCAACCCCACACACAGACACAGAAACCCCACACAAGCACACACTTAGCGGGGTGTTATAGTATGACTGTCATGATCAATCATGTGGGTGAATGGGCTGCCTTGTGTCAGGAAGGAGGGCACCAATCACACGCCTCATTAAGCACGCTTGGTTTCTTCATGCAGCGGCGCAGAGAGGACACACCGCCTGTTGCTCTCAGCTGTGTGAAAACACACATCCACTTTTACTAGATTTAAACCTAGCCAGTTCGGGAAGAACGAATCAAAAACTGAATGGAATCATTACAGCAACAAGAGTCTGTCATCGTCCCCTTCCCTCATGTTTATCTTACATCCTGCTTCTCTGTGACCTGATGTCATCTTTGTATTCTATTTTATATTTGATGCATTTAAGTATTTAATCCAACACTGACAAAATGACATAAAATAAAGGTACGTAATTGTGAAACTCTGATTACCAAACCCGTCATCATCTCAGGCTTTCCTAGCATTAGCCTAGCTGCCAGCTCTCATTATTCTGGTGGAACGGCTCCATCTGGCAGCCTTTTTACTCGCCAGCGACGGCTTCCTCGGCAGCTGGTAAAACTGTCCAACCGCTCGGCTCGACTGCTCCCTCGGCATTTAACGGCCTCGTCGAGTTCGCCAGACATTCAAAAGGAGAACAGCACGGAGTTCCTCGAACCAGTGACACCATTGGGCCTTTTGTTTAGCTCTGTGGTAGGAGGAAGGTGGCCTACTGTAACTGCCAGAACATCTGATTTGGCACGGCAAGGGAGGGAGTGGTAATTATAGTACGATATGGACTTCATTTGAAATAAATGTTCAGTCTGTAGCGCTGTCAGTCAGCTGTTCAGTGAAATATTACGTTATTAAAGAGTAAACTATGACTTAAGACCCACTACAAATTCCACCACTTCATTATTACAGTTCCTAGGTGTGTGTGTGTGTGAATGGCTGTGTACGTGTTGGCCCTGTGATGGTCTGGCGAGCTGTTTAGGGTGTACCCTGCCTTTGCCCGGAGTCAGCTGAGATAGGCTCCAGCCTCCCTGTGACCCTAGTCTGATTAAGCGGTAGAGCAAATGAATAAATGACTGAACAGATAATGCAAATCAGAAATGTACATGCACCACAGTGAACTTAGTGAGAAAAAGAAAAAAAAAATCTCCCAGATGTTTGAGCTGATATTAGATTTTTTTCTGTGCAGTTTTTGACATGAAGCAGGGACGGAAATTTACAGAGACCTGGCAACCCTGCACACAGGACAGCCGTTGGTCTCAGTGACTTAGCAGTGTGTTAGTGCCCCATCTGGGACAAAGATCTCATCCGATTCGTTTTGTGATGATAAAGGAAAAAACAATCATAATTATAACATGCTAATATGAGCACAATCTGAACCTGAACACAATTAGACTGCTAATTAGACACTGAGTAATATAGCTAGCTAGCAAGCTAGTGAAAGGGAAGCTATATTGGCTAGCGGCCTATGATGTGAGCTTGTGATATGCTAACTGGAATGTTTTAAACAAAGAATGACTTTTGTTCATCCATGAACACATTATTATTAGTATCTACGACTCAAAGTGATGATTTTGGACCAGAATTTTGGATTTCTATTAAACTGAGGATACAAATGGTACCAATAGTAAGTGACCTGGGAAACAGTTACACATGGGGCGGTCTTTATCTCAGGATCACGCTCATCCTGCGCAGAAGGCCACGCACCTTTAGTTCAGATATGTTTTGTTTTGTTTGTTTTTTTGCTACATGAACAGATACAGGTTGGGATTTGTCAAGGTTAAGTGGGTTAAGTAGATGGTTAATTCATCTCAAACACTTGTTAATGCTTTTCTTAACCAGGTCTGTGTGCAGCATTTGGTTCAACAGCAGGTCCCCATGGAGCAGAACTCTGGAGAGAAAGAGAGAAAGTGCGCTTCGGTTCAAAGGGCCACGCCACATCCAGCGAGCATCAACCTCTGAATATTGACATGCTAATGATGTGCAACTCAGCCAACAAAAGCCCCAGCGCTCTGACTGCATGCAGCCACAATAGCCTTTAGCCTGAGTGCTGACACTTTTACGACCCGACATGTGTCGCTTGTTTCACACTCACACAATGCGAAGATCCCTCGTGGAATCTGTGCACTCTCCGAGCCCGGTGCTTCCTTTCTCTTTGTCTGTCACAGCCCCGTATTTCACCCGGTCTCTAGTGACCTCGAGGACCGGAGCTTCATGTAGAGTGTTTTGTCAGGCTTTGTTTCTAAAAAAGTGCCATGCTGGCTCTTCGACACAACAACATCTAAGACACATGGAGAGGGGGGTCGAAGGTCAAACCACTTAGGAGGAGATAACCCTCGGCTCTTAGAGGCTGATGCAGGGGATGCTGACCTGTCCAGGACGTGTCTGGCTCCGAGGTGGTCTCTGGACCCAAGACAAAAAAAAATAGTTGTCTGAAAGAAATGTTTATTATTTGTTTATTACACACTCACACCTTGGGGCAATTTGGAACAGCCAATTGGCCTACTGTGCATGTTTTTGGACTGTGGGAGAGAACCGGAGTACCCAGAGGAAAACCACGCAAGCACAGAGAGAACATGCAAACTCCACACAGAAACACCCCGAGGCCGGGAATCGATCCCAGGACCTTCTTGCCTTCTTGATGCACAACCAAATTTTTTTTATTCCAAGATCAATTTAGTGATTCACAACCTTAAACTGGGATAAAGATCAGCTGTGAATATCTCGGTGCATTTAATTTATAGAATTATTATTAAATGTTCATTTTCATATGAAGCTATAAAATGTATATTATACGTATATGTATGTTAATTACCAAAAAATCAGCATTTTATTTATTTATTTTTTTAAAACAAAAATTACACTTGCTGATTATTTTTCTGAATATAATTATGATTAAAAATGTTGTAAAAAAAAAAAAAAGTGAAAACAGAAGGTACAAAGTCATTCATTCATTCATTTTCTGAACCGCTTAATCCTAGTTAGGGTCGCGGGGAGGCTGTCGCCCATCTCAGCCGACTCTGGGCGAGGGCAGAGTACACACTGGACAGCTCGCCAGGCCATCGCAGGGCAGAAACAC
>JBCNYH010000005.1:13105446-13116709 GCA_039654325.1 Tandanus tandanus
GTTATAAACAAGGCCATTTGATTATTTTTCTGTAATAAATATAGTCTTGAAAGTGAAATTAAATCTTTGCGACAAGAGTTTTGTCCAGGCAAAAACGGGAATGTTTATATTTAAGCAGCTGTAAAGATTAGAAGAAATTTCTTAATATTCAGTCCCATCAGGGTTATTTTAAGTCAGAGTTGATGAAAATCGGTTAATAGGTTGGTGAGATTTGGGCTTTTATACATGAATGTCCACATGTGCGACAAGACTTTTGTCAATGACTGTATATGTATGTATATATATATGGTATGCACTTAAGCGTACCGCTAAAACGTCAGCATTCTTCTGTTGATCGTCTGTACTGCATGCGTTTCCAACCTTTGAAGATTAGATAGGTGAATTTCGTTTGAATTTGGCGAGTCCTGTTCTTAGACGTGAAGGCCACGTGAATATGTCACGTAAGGAAATACTGTTCAATATGAGGAAGCCAGTGTTGTTATTAATACCTCTGCTGGCTGAAGGAACCCTCTATTCTTTCGGCAGTGGGTGTGCATCATGGGGTATTTACTCAGGTTCGGATTCTTGATAACCAGCCAAATTAAGACATTGTTGTGTGTTTGGGAACGAGCCACGTTCCGACGTAGATGTGTGGTTATCATTTAAACATGTGACATGCGCCACATCATTCATACACTGCGGTGGTTACTGTCTCTTTAACAAGAAAAGTAGATACATGTGTTATAAATTTGTATCCTGAAGGGTTTCTTATAAAACTATTTAAAAAAAAATGAATTTCATTATCTACATTTTTTAATCAGCTTTCAACCAAAAAAGCAAAACTTTTCTGTTCTGAAGACGTTGTCAAAAAACCTCCAGCTTCACCCTTGACTCTTACAAAGCACTGACACTGGAGACTCCTTCCATAAATGCTAAATAAATGTCTCTTAACTAATCTCAGCTCACAAAACAAACAAAACAGCAAATATCGATTCCCTGCGACCAATCAGAATGGAGACTCCATCGTTGCAATGTCATATCATGTTAAATGTACAACAGTTATTCTTCGAGGGGTCTATTCAGCAATATCCACTGAACCTGAGGTGAATAACTGTTTTAATGTAGTCTGTTAAAAGGGAACATAAGAAAAGCAGCCCGAAACAAGACTTTTATTCCTAATTTACATAATAAAAGCATGACAAGTTTATCCGGAGTTTGCGAGGTGGATAATATCCTTTAGTGTATACTACATTGGAATGACACCATTTGATTGGTCCACTATCTTGGGATTAAAAAACGTTATTCCGAGTGGATACTGCTTGAATCAAAATGATAGACACTCACGGCTTGTCACGGTCACTTGGTGCAGGCGGCGTCATCATTATCATGCTCTCACTCACTATTTTGCCGAACCGCTTAATCCTATTAGGGTCGTTGGGAGGCTGGAGGATAGATATCTCAGGCAACCCTGGGCAAAGGCTGGGTACACCCTGAACAAGTCACCAGACCATCGCAGGGCGACACACACAACCATTCACACTCACACTTAAACCAAATGTGCATGTCATTGGACTGTTGGAGGAAACCAGAGTAGTTCTGTAGTTCTGTAATTCTGTGCGTTAGCGCTACAGCACTCATGTTGCTAGCATGCCAGGTTAAAGCACATGCAGGTGTAAAACAGCAGAGGGTTCTGAATCCTGGTTAATCTGGTCATCGTGGTTCATTTCACAATTTTAGATGTGTTTCCGCTGGGCAGTGATGGGGCAGTGGGTAAGGCTCTGGATTACTGTTTGTAAGATCGGGGTTCACACCACAGTCCCACCAATCTGTCACTGTTGGGCCCCTGAGCAAGGCCCTTAACCCTCATTTGCTCAGCTGTATAAATGAGACAAAATGTAAGTCGCTCTGGATAAGAGCTTCTGGACAAAATCTCTGAAGAATCTTAATGATCTTAACATTATGTAGCGTTTATATATCTACATGTCAGTGTGTTTGAATAGAGATGCACATGCACATCGTACAGTTTATCTTCAAAACAAATAGAAACGTGTTCTGTAATAAAGCAGCGATCCAAAACATAAGGCTTTTGAGATCACTTCTAATAGACGACTAGCGTCCCATGATGCACTGGTTTGCCATCCAGCAGAGCATGTGTATGAGAGAAAAAGAAAGAGTCAGTGTTTATATCTGAATAGAGGTGTATAGAGAGAGGAGGAGAAGTGGAGCCACAGGGAGCGATATCCTGAGGAAGAGAGCAGCGATCAGGGCGCCATCACATAAAGACTGTAACGACTGTACCCGGCGGCCCAGCAGCGTCACCGGCCCACTCTGACCCCGCCGAGAAAGAGACGGAAAAAATAGGCCGCCAGGGAAACAGACGGAGAGAGTCAGAGAGATGACGGACGTCTCCTCTGATGTTAGACAAAAAAAAAAAAGAAACTGAAAGAACAAAAAGTAAAATCAGAGAGAAAGAGAGAGAGAAAATTCCCCCCGTGGACAAATAAAGCACTTCCTTTCTTTCCAAAACAGCCTGGCCAAGTCTCAGACAAATGACCTCGTGCCCAGTTGCCCTCTGTGCCCCAGACAAAGTGTTCTTGTCCTTAACTTTCAATACCACGCGTTCCAGATGACTAAAAAGACCTGCACCCAAACGTCTCAAACAATATTCCCCTGTTTAAATATCCTACTGACCCAAATGCCCCTGACCCAGAATAACTAGTGTAAATACCCCTGTCTATGATGCCCCAACCCAAACCCCATTTAACCAAATACCCCATCTGGAATACAACTGCACCATTTACCTGTCCAGGTGTATCAGCCCAAATGCCCCAGTCCAAATATTTTGACCCAGGAAGCAAAATTCCCCTCTCATAATATCCCTGGCCCAGGTGCTCCAATGTGAATGTCCTTCGAATACCCCCATTAAATACCCCTGTGAATTTCCATTTAACCAAATGCCTCAGAAAAAAAGCCACTTCCTTAATTATCTACCCATGTATCCGTGAATTAGGTGCCCCAACCTAAACACCCCTTTCCATATGTCCCTGGCCCAAATGCCCCAACTTTAATATTATGTGAAATGCCTCCAATCAGAAATTGCCCCCCTAAGGCTTAACCTAAACCTGTTGTATGCCTCTGTCGAAATACAACTACCCCATTTGCCCTGAAACGATGTTACTGACCCAAATACTCCTGCCTGATTGTCTCTGGCAAAAATGCCCCAGCCTCAGTGATCCAAAAGCCCAGTGTTAAATGCCCCTCTTCACATGTTCCTGATCCAGATTTGCTCAACTAAAAGCTCTGGTAAAAAGGTCCTTCGCTCAAATGGCACAGACTTAACACCTCCATCCAAATATCCCTGAGATCAAATACCCCAGTGTACATGCCCCTCTCCAAAGATCTTTGGTCCCGGTGCCCCATATTACACTAAATGCCACTGGAATTGTATTTTTTTCCTGCACAAATGTCATTAGTTAAATTCTTTTCAAACAAATGCCCCCATGACAAAATGTTAAATGCCCCTACACTGAAATGCACCAGTGCTGTATATGTGTGTGTGCCAGCCCCCTCAAGCAAAATCTCTTAAGCCAGATATCTTCCTAATGAGGAGTCGTGTAAAAGTTAGCAGTAAGAAGCAGGGAAAAAACACTGTGCTAATTTTAGCATGCTCACATTAGCATATAGCATTGGGATGTGTTTTTATTCCTGTGCCCAACTGCCCCCCTCTAGACAGGGTGGCAGGGAGACCCAGTGACGCGACCGCTTGTCGCTCCTGGAGTCCGATTTTTATCTCCGAATTGCAATTAACAATCCCCCTGTCTTTCCCTCCAGACTCAACTCAACTGGCCATTCTTTCGTTTTTTCCTCTCTCTCTCTCTCTCTCTCTCTCTCTCTCTCTCTCTCTCTCTCTCTCTTCACTTCAGCTGACTTTGTTTATGCCGTTTTCCCCTCTTCCTGTGTGTGACGCTTTTTTTTTTCAGCCTCCGAGCGTTCTGTGTGGGCTGATGGAATATTTTCAGTCGGGTACAAGCAGGCAGGCAGCTGTTCCACGCGATGTTCATACAGAGCCCGGTGGAATTTTCCACTCGAGTATAAATCCCATTCGATACAACACGCTAACACGACACGGAGCAGAAGATCAAAGCAGCGCTCCTGTAGATGCGCTTAAGTCCTTCTCATTCATGAGCGCTGGCTGATTTTAATTAGACCTTTTAGCGGTTTAATTAAACCGCTGCAAGTCCACTGAACATTTAAAACGATAGTGTATAACATCTGTCTTGTAAAATAATATTAATAATAATAATAATAATAATAATAATAATAACATCGCAGTGTCATGGCAGAAGATTTCTCTGCAGTGATTTTATCACGGTACACCGTCATATCGATATATCGTTTCACCCCTACGCCAGACTTCCGAGAGCTGAATGGCTCATTAGCGCCAGGCTGAGATAAATCTCAGAGCCGCTGTTAGCACCAGAGCGGCGGCCGTCTGGAGAGATAAGGATCGCCACTCGCTGGCTGAACCGCTGCCGTCCTCATTCACTTGTTTTTTCTTTTCTTTTATTTTTGTTCTGAGGAAAGATTAGCACAAAGTTTATGAACGTCACTTAGTGAGAAAGTCTCTGTTGTCCCTCTTATGGCTCTCAGCCACCATTGTGCATCTTATAAACGCAATGAGACTCTCAGTAGATGCTCTAAACCTGATTTATACCATGTTGCATTGCAGTATAAATCGGATCCAGGACGTTTCTTAAAATTTAGTACACCATATTTTTTTGCGTAAGAGTTTTATTAGACTTTCACTGGCTCAGCTGAATCACTCCAGGTTGGTAAAAAATATTCTTTTTATTTTATAGCTGTACAGTACAGTAGAAAAACTCCAAGGCATGTGCCTAAGAAGTACTAGAGGAAATATAGCTTCAAAATAATACAATTAATTGTTTCTGTGTTAAAAAAAAAAAATCATACAGAGCAGTAAACAGTAATGTGGAAAATTTGGTGTGATGACCTTTTGCCTTAAAATACTCACTCACTCACTCAGTCATTTGCTGAACTGCTTAATCCTATAAGGGTCGTGGGGAGGCTGAAGCCTATCTCAGCTGACACTGAGCAAAGGCGGAGTACACCCTGAACCGCTCGCCAGGCTCACACACAACCATTCACACTCACATCAGCTGGACCTGCTGTAATATTACACTTCCACAAAAATAGTAATAATAGGAAAAGTCTCACAATGTTAAAGGATCTTTTAAAAATTCCTTGATCCAGAATTTGATCCGGATCATCTCCAAACTGTAATGGATTCTTCCTTATTCAAAGTTCTGCCTCCGTGAAACAAATACCCAACCAAAGGGTAAAATATCATTAGTTTGTGTTTCAGTTAGATCGGTGCGCTTGCTTCGAGTCCTACTGTATCTCCAGTCAAGTTCAAACACTGAAAGTAAACATGTCACTGTTGATGGACGACATCTGGAGTTGTGCGGATGTTGAGTACATTTAATACCCTCACTGTCCCGTCCCTCTGAGACAGTTCCTCGGTGTCACTCGGAGGAACATATTTTCAGACCTCGACTAAGGTCAAACTGAGCATTTTTTCAAATACGGCGCAAAACATCCCAACACTGGCTGCTCAAATCATCCCTCACCGACTCGAACATAAATCTTCCTTTTGGGTCAGAGTCGTCAGTGGCACCGCTGCAGCATTTGTCGCGTATGCGTAACATATGTTTGTGCGCAGTGACACCAGACTTGAATGATTACGAGCGTCGGCGCTTCCATCTGCTTGGTGGAACAGGCTAACAGCCTCGGCTAAACGAATCCTTCCTCCACGAGCCACGGCGCTAATTAATGCAGCGAAGACGGATGAGATCTCTGCGCCACGTCGCGCCCCGCCGCCGCCACCGCCATCACCACCAGCAGCAGCAGCAGTTCATCCTCATCCACTAATTCATTTGTAAATACTTTGCGTTCTGTTCACGCTGCTGTTCCTGATGATCTGTCACGGCTGTAAAATGTTCGCCGTATGCCCTGAAGATGTGCAGAAACACGCATGACGGAGGAAAGTCGTCGAGAAGCATGTTTGCGTTACTGGTTAAACATAATTACTCTTACTATCAATTTGAGATTAAGGTTTCTCTCGAACAGGCGCGCCGACGCACATTTTTATCCTCACTCATACTAATTCACTCATTTGCTGTTTCACTTTATCCTACCACGGTCACAGGAAGGCTGGAGCCTATCTCAACCGACACTGGGTGAAGGCAGGGTACACCCTGAACAGCTCTCCAGACCATTGCAGGGCCAACAAACACACAACCATTCACACTTTCACCTAGGGGCAATTTGGAACAGGAATTTTGGAAGTCTGTAAGTTTGTTATGAGCCTGGAACTAAAACTGTACATGCTGGGACATATTTTCATTCATTTATTTCATTTGCAGAGCCACTTAATCCTGTGTTAGGGTCACGGGGAGGCTGGAGCCTATCCCCGCCGACACTGGGCGAAGGTGGGATACACCATGAACAGACCATTACTGGGCAACACATGTAACCATTCATACTCACACCCAGGGGCAATTTGAAACATCTAGTTAGCCTAATGTGCATGTCTTTGGACTGTTTGGAGGAAACCAGAGCACACGGAGAAAACCCACACAAGCATGGGAGAACATGCAAACTCCACACAGAAACCCCTGAGCCCAGGACGCAAACCCATGACCTTCTTGTTATGAGGCAGACGAGCTAACCACTATGCTGCCAGTGCCGCCCGACACGTTTTCATTCATAAAAACAATTCTTTATAAGGTACATCAAACATCTGGAAATGAATTTAAGTTCCGGCGGCTCTCAGGAGGAACTATAAACCTTAGACACTTTATTTTCATCCATATTTTTACTGTTGCTAATTTTATCTCCACATTTTAACACAATGTCTCAATTAGTCTAAAATCTAGAGCCGTTCTCTCCATAATAAGTGAACAATAATGCTTCGTTCAGGTGGTTATAGTGCTTATACGACCCGATTAGGGATTTTTTCGGACTAGAGGTTAAAGGTTACGGGACAGCTCAGGTCTCTGCATGCCTCTGATAAGAGTTTGTTTGTCTTCCTGTGGATGGTTAGGCCGGGGTCAGCGGTCACGGAAGTGCTGGGACAATAGGTGTGTGGAGCAGAGGCAGACCTTTTTTTTTTCTTGCGCTACCTCCCTCCCTCCCTCCTGCGGTCACTCGGACCCCCTTGACTTCACCCTCAGCCTTTAGACAAACATTTCTGCACGCTGCGATTTAACCTCTTCAATTGTAGATGTAAAGCACACTGGAAGGTGAAGCAGGATCTGATCTAAAAGCATTTACAGCAGGAAACAGGTTGCACGGAAGAAGAGGATGTGTTTTTAGATGTTATCCTGAAGGCCACACGACGCATGGAGTGTCAAAAACAAATAACGTGAATCACGAAGTGACCTCAAGCTAAATTCTAAGTTTTACTTGATGTAGAGTTCATACTTTCATTTGCTGAATCGTTAAGTCATACTAGGGTTGCGGGGAGGCCGGGGCCTATCTTAGCTGACTCTGAGCGAAGGCAAGGTACACCCTGACAAGCTGGCCAGTCTATTGCAGGTTAACACATACGCACTCACACCTAACGTTAGGAGTGTCCTGCTGGGTCAATGGTGTATAACTAATAAAGCTTATCCTCAACAAACCGGAACGTTGAGGACGCAGCCTGAACACTACGCAGAATGATTAATGTTCTGCACAGATAATTAGGCCTGAATGTTAGCATGCATCCATCATAGCAGCTCAGAAAACTCAACACGGAAAACTCATCCCAGCTTCCTAAACTCTACAAGAGCATCAGCAATCATACAATCATACGCCGATTAAAAATAAATAAATAACTAAATACACGCCTGCTTCAGACGCACCGCTAAAAAAATCGAAAAGGTAGGAAACAATAGCCGAGTGGCTCCGACTTTCTGACGAGACTCAATAAAGGAAGTCGCTGTTTCCAGGATGTAGACATTCACTGGCAGCTCACGACGAGTTCTTTGAGGTTCTGTGGTTTTTTTTCTTTGTTTTTTTTTTTTTGCTGACTGGAGGCCTGCTGTAAATGGACTTGCAATAAAAAAAGTGACCTCGCCAAACAAAAAACGATTCTGCTCGATTTTTCGATTTCTGTTTTGCGGCCACGGATTGTGGGATCACGCTTTAATTTCAACAACACTCCAGTGTCACGTTACGCAAACGTAATTATGTGATTAAAAAAATGTGTACGTTCTTACTGGACTGTAGAAATAATAATATAGGGAACTGAATCATATGAAAGAGTTTGAAAAAGAATCATTTTACTGAATCGTTCACTGAATCAAATTCCCAAGCTTAAGCAATACAACAGTAGTTTTTAAAAGCTCAGTGGGATGGAATTTATTACACTTTACCTCAGGGATGTGTGTGTGTGTGTGTGCGTGTGTGTGTGTGTGTGCGTGTGTGTGTGTGTGTGTGTGTGTGTGTGTGTGTGTGTGTGTGTGTGTGTGTGTGTGTGTGTGTGTATTTCCAGCATTTAGCAATCCTTTCATGACTCACTCCCTCTGTTCACCCCCTTAGCCAGTAAACAGGACTCCCTTATGAGTGTGTTTTGGCTCAGAATGAGGTCTTGGGGTCGAACAGGAAATTGACACATGGTTTCACACACACACATACACACACACTCATAAAGTGCTCATGATATACAGAGAATTTTATCTGTCAGACCTGAAGATGAAAAACGAGACATGCTCCCATAATTCCCTGCTGAATCCACGAGCGAATGGAAGTCCTCAGCCTGGAGGCGCAGTTTGCATGGGAAAGAGTCGTTCGAGCTGCTGATAAAGTAGATTCTAGCTCATTTAACACAGAAACGTTTAACAGAGGCGTTTAGTGACATCGGCATTTCCGGGGGTCAGGTTCATCGGTCATCACGAACGCAGCTACGCGCCTGATTTTGGTGACTGATAGACGTCACAGAGCAAAGACTCTCATGGTGGAGACTGAGATAAATCTCCTTGCCGTCACAGGCTGCTGAGTTTTACACGGGAATAAGGCTCACTGTGAGATGTAAGAGCTGTATCCCTGCTCTCACATTAACACAGTACAACGTATCGAGGTTTGGGGCTGGAAAAGATGGCTGATGGTTAGCGGGCCACGACAAGCGCTGCAGGGAGCTGGTTTTCTAAACATAGCTCTTCCTGTCATCCTCAGAAAACGTGTCGGCTTTCTGTTCCTCTTCTGCATGCTCCTGGAAGCGGTGTAGAGAAAAAAGAGACTTGGTCCTGGTTTGTGCTTCGGCGAATTTGTATTTGAACATTCGGTCTCGTAGCTATCGGCCTAAACACCACTGAAGGGCAGAAAATGAAAATAAATGGAGAAGAAACGGATCATTAGGACTTACTTCTGGGTTCTAAATCACAGGCACCGTGCACTAAAGTCAATCACACAGAGGACAGTTCTCAGATTTTTTACACAGAATGAATATTTAATTGGGCGGCACGGTGGCATAGTGTTTAGCACGTACACTTCACATCAAGAAGGTCCTGGGTTCGAGTCTCGAGCTGGGCAAGGGTGCTTCTGTGTGGAGCGTGGAGGTGGTGTGTTCGGTTGCACATCTAGAAACGAAACAGTTTCACTTCTGCATGTCTAAGATTTCAAAGTAATGTAACCAAGACCATTATTTATTCTAGTACCCGGAGGAAACCCACACAACCTTCGCACAGAAGCGCCCTTGGTGAGCTCAGGGCTCGACCCCAGGACTTTTTTGCTGTGAGGCACCATCGTGCCGCCCGTTCAACCAATCGGTGTTTGCATAAAAGTTGACGCATAGGCTTACCCAGAAACACATAAGCTTACTCAGAGGTGCACAGGCTTACCCAGAATCCCTCTCTCTGCGTCCTTACACACATATAAATGATTTCTTGAAAGTAAGGCAGATTGATTGCGGACCAAGTGTTATTTTTTTTCAACTTTATTAAAAACGAATAAAATTGAAGCCACTTGATGCTGACGGTTAAGGGATTTGATTTTGGCTCCTCCAGGAGGATTTGACCTGAAATGGTAAAACAATCAAACGAACAATAGTCTGCATGTCGTGCCACTCCATCACTCTTCACCATAACTCTATTCATTTTTTCCTTAACTTCGGAAAAAGTCCCGTTCATACGCTCGCCGTCATGATGAAGAGAAAACCACTGTTTATAGATAGAATGAACAAAAAAAAAAGGGAGAGGGAGACGTAGAGTCTGGGCCGACCTGCACTGCGTTCCTTAAAACAATGAACGAGGCGGGCTGCCGGTGCCGCAGGGTTACACCTCAGCAGCCAATCGCGCCCTCCATCTTTCATTTCAAACATGAACCGAAGCCTACTGCTGATTGGCTAGGAAATGACACCTGACCCGTCACTTCCTAAGGAAAGGCTCCGTTGACTTCTGGGAAATATTCATTGACCGAGGCACCAAATAAAGCCTCGGAGAAATCGATTCAACTTCTCGGGGAAAACAATATAAGACACGCACTTGCAGTGTGGAGTCATTGGAGATCAGGGTTTAGGTGTCCTGGGTTTGGATAAATCAGCTGTGTGTGTGTGTGTGTGTGTGTATGAGAGAGAGAGAGAGAGAGAGAGAGAGAGAGAGAGAGAGAGAGAGAGCAATGACCTACTAATTTTAATAAGAGCTTTTCATCATTTAAAGTGCTGCTAAAAGTGGAACTGTGACCAAAATGGAAATTGGATTGTTACGAATTTTAAATAAATGACAATCACCATGGACGTTTATTTAAAAAATAAATAATAATAATAATAATAATAATAATAATAAAAAATCAGGGACTGCTATTATAGGAAAATAATGACTCTGTGGTTTGTATTTTCCAACAGCTCCAAATTCTAATTAATTAACGAACCACTCCTTCGTCTCACCAGATGCTCTCTGCGAACCGCAGGCGATTCCCGGAGACTCAAACGAAGTCATCAGCGTGGCAGAGATATCAGACGGGTGCTGGACGGACTTCGTCACGAAGGAGGGGGCGGATGTGCACATCCTCAAACTGCACTTTAATACAGAAGTAAAAACAATTTTAATTTATTTAATTATTTTATTTTATCGTTTATTTACTTGTGGGACATCCCATGTGATGGCCAGACTTCTGTCTTTGTCTCTATAGCTGCTTTTACACGGGCACTTGCATCCAGAACAACATGGGGGGGGGGGGGGGGGGGGGGTTTCCTTTTCCCCCTGCCCTTTCGTGGGTTTCCTCT
>JBCNYH010000005.1:13120294-13133618 GCA_039654325.1 Tandanus tandanus
GGGGTGTACGCTGGGAAGATCGAAAGTCTATCGCGGGGGCAACACACACACACACACACACACACACACACACACACACACACACACACACACACACACACAAAAAAAAACATTAACACTCACACTCACTCACTTGGAGCAATTTGGAACGGCCAATTAGTTTAATGTGCATGTCTTTGGACTGTTGGAGGAAACCGGAGTACCAGGAGGAAACCCATGCAAGCATGGGAAGAACCTGCAAATTTCACACAGAAATGCCCTCATCAAGCCCGGGACTTGAACCCAGGACCTTCTTGCTGTGAGGCGAATGTACTAATTGCTACACCTCCGTGCCGCCCTGAACAAAAATGAAAAGGGTTTTTTTGTGCATCAAGTTTTAAGGATGCACCGGACAGAAGGAAGGCGTTCCTCATTATAAAGGAGGCGTGGCCTTTTCCCCTGTTTTACTGAAGGTGTGGTCTCTGTGCCTCGAATATTTTTTTCCAGTTAAAGAATAAAAGAATCACTGAATCATATTCTGTAAAGCTTCCAGTGAGTCAACTGATAATGATTGAATCAAGCTGATTTGATGGCGGCAGGGTGGCGCAGTGGTTAGCACGTCCGCCTCAAAGCAAGAAGGTCCTGGGTTTGATTTCTGGACTCGGGGTATTTCTGTGTGGAGTTTGCATGTTCTCCCTGTGCTTGTGTGAGTTTCCTCCGGGTACCCTGGTTTCCTCCCAGAGTCCAAAAACATGCACAGTAGGCTGATTGGCTGTTCCAAATCGCTCCTAGGTGTGAGTGTAAGTGTGAATGGTTGTGTGTGTGTGCTGGCCCTGCGATGGCCTGGCGAGCTGTCCAGGGTGTACCCCGCCCTCACTCAGAATCGGCTGAGATGGGTGCCAGCCTCCCTGCGACCCTAATTAGGATTAAGCGGCTTAGAAAATGAATGAATGAATCTGATTTGATAATGGATCACATACCGAGATGAACAGTTTATCGTTTTAATAGATACCTAGATGCACACAATGAGTATGGAGGAAAGAACTAAACGAACTGTGCCTTGTTTTTTCCTCAGAAAGAACCGTCATTCTCACATCGTGGCACGGTTATCTTTTTGACATATGCGAAACATCTGAGGCAATCGTTCAGACCTGACAGATTTTGGGAAGAGTGTGGGAGAAGTGGGAGGAGAGATAAAGAAGTCCTTGTGATCTCTGCCAAATTTAATAATGATGCACATGGGAAACATGGGATTGGATCAGAAGGAGTGAATATAACCAGACATGATTATTCTCCAAACTAGTTTTCTTTTCCATGTGTTCCGTGACCTCGTTTCGCATTCTAATACTCACTTAAATACAACTCATGTCACTGGGAGACTTTTGTACATTTCACCCTCATTCACGGACACCTCCGTCATAATTATGCCACATCTTAGAGTTTATCCACAATGTTCGGATCGCGTGGCGAGAAACGACTACATTGTTTTTGGGGAGAGAGAGAAAGAAAGAGAGCGAGAGAGAGTTGAGCTAAAGGGCGGTGCTTGCAGACTTTCATTGATGTCACCATCTGGCTCAGAGCCGAGACTGAAGCGGTGGAGCCGACTCGGCTTCGGGAGAGAACCAAAGAATAACGGGAAACAGTTATGCATCAGCAAAACCTTGGAAAAAAATGCACTCAAGAAAAAAAGGAAAACAATCGTATCTTGAAAGCACAGAAACAAAAATAGCAAGGGTGACTGCTCTGCCACTAGAAGGAACATTGTTCAGGTTCGAGTCAAGTGAAATGAAGTACATCAAGAGGTACAGGTAGTCTGTACTGCTTGCTCTAAACAATGTGGAGGTCTCTCTCTCTTTCTTTCTCTCTCTCTCTCCCTGTCTCTCTCCCTGTCTGTCTGTCTCTCTCCCTCTCTCTCCCTCTCTCTCTCTCTCTCTCTCTCTTTCTCTCTCTCTCTTTCTTTTTCCATTCAGTGGTTTCCGTGCACTTCAGATTTTTTCCTGTTGTACAAAGAACATAAATACAGACACACAGGAACCAGACAGCTTGATTAATTATTAAATAGCAGTCCAGATCGATGTGGAGCTGTGTTGTCCCAAATTGCATAACATAATTAATCTAAGGACAAATAGTCCTGTGTTATATAAAAATTTTTCTTCAGAGCCAAAACCAACATCATCATCTTCAGCCCATCTTAACTGAATCTCTGCATCTCTCAGTTTCATTACCACCCTCTGCTTTTATTATTTTTTTAATATAAGATGGTAATGTTTGTACTCGGTGACACAACAGACTCAGAAGTTTGCATGACCAGAAAACCTGACTATTGTTTCGCCCACATTTCATGGTCATTTGCAGAAAATACTAATAAATGCAGGAATTGCAGAAATTCTATGACAAATGGACTCCTTTTGGTCTTTCTGTCCATTTGGGATCCTTGGAATGATCCCCGTTGACGACCTCTCCCTTGCACCAACCCTATTCCAAGGTTATCAAGAAGGAGCAGAGTTGCTGCTGGTGACGGCATGGCATCCATGCTGATGTCGCCAGTGTCAAGATATATTTGTTGTTCATCCTGTCTCCATGGGGTCATTGGAATTGTCTGTGCTTTCCGCCCTTTTGCACCAAAGTTGGGCGGTTAAAGGGGTAGAATGTAGGGTCAGACTCAAACTGGTGCTTGGAAATTCCTCTTAGGGCTTGGTGAAGCATAACCGGGAAATTGTTAATTGTTATTTTGTTACAGCGATGGAAGTCACAACCTAACTGGCTAGAGAACATTTACATTTACAACATTTGGCAGATGCCCTTATCCAGAGTGACTTACATTTTTTATCTCCCTATACAACTGAGCAGTTGAGGGTTAAGGGCCTTGCCCACCAGGACTTGAACCCCCGACTTGAACCACTGTGCCACCACTGCCTTCGAGAGAACCTTCGAGGACCCTTGTGAGAGTGCCCCTAGCACAACAGGATGCTGACAAAAGTGTCCTTGCAGTTACGGAGACACACGTTCATCATTCATTATCATCTCAGGTGGCTTGAAGTTGGGTGCCACTGGGGTATTCTTAAGCAGTTAAGGGTTAAGGCCTTATTCCATGACTGCGGACAGCGTCACCGGTATATCCCTCCAGTTACAGATCCACTCTCAATAACCTCCACCATTTGTAGTACTTTGCTCAAGGGCACAATTTACTTGAGTGGTCCGGTGACAGAAGTTTGCAGTCTGCTGATTAAATGTAAATGAAGCTCTTCCTTTGGTGGCCCAGGGGAGCTTGTCTTCTGCTATACACCAGACATCTGAGATGCCTAGAAATCCCCCCGGGGGTAACACTGAGGCTTCAGCATAGAGGCATTTGGAATGGACTGAATCTCTCACTGTCGAAAGAATTTAGATGGGGTGTGTGGTCTCAGGAAGAAACCCAGCTTGGATAAAACTATTTTTATCTAAACTTTCACCATCGGGCTCCTGACTCAGGATTTCGGGAATAAAGGAGCCATGGTACGATTTTTCTGTGGTTGCAAAAGGCTGAGGTCAAGTTGGCCAATCCGAGCCTGAGGTTTGAAGTCATACCGCATCCAACTTTACGATATTCATTTATTCATTTTACCGAAACACTCAATTCTACAGTACAAGGGTCGCAGGGAGGCTGGAGCCTATTTCAGCTGACTCTAAGCGATGGTGGGGTACATCCTGAAAAAACTCGCCAGACCATCGCAGGACCTTACACCTAGGGGCAATTTTTGAACTTTGGACCGTGCGAGGAAACTGGGTTACCCAGAAGAAACCCTACGCAAGCATAGGGACAGCATGTAAACTTCACACAGAAATGCCCTCACTCAGCTTGGGACCCGAACCCGGGACCTTCTTGAAGTAAAGTGGACGTGCAAACCACCACGTCTCCGTGCCGCCTGCTTTAAAATATATCTATGCTAATCTATAGCATTTTTAAAACTTCAAATAATTGACTTAAAATCAGGTATCTGCTGTAATACCAGTGCAATTCAAACAAAGTCTGAAGGAGTCCACTGTTTTGATTTACCTCCAGTTGCCCTTTTGTTAAGATTTACGTAAGCTGTTATATGCTATTTGTGTGAATTATTCCTTCTTTTTCTATCTCCTCTAAAATAAAAAAGCTTTCTGATCAAACAGGGAAATTGCTTCTTAGAAGTCCCCCCCCCCCCCGTTTCTTTATTTTGAGCTTTGTACCCTCTGACATGTTTGACAACTCGGCCCCTGTGAGACTAATTAAATGTAATGCAGCTCTCCAGCCCAGAGATAAACCCGAGCGCTCGCGGACGTGCCGTCTGAAATAAAAACTTGGGCTTTCAAAAATGCACAACCTCTGGGAACGTTTTTGACCAGGCTTCAACTGCCGGCAGGTGTCACGTCCTGATGAACACAAACGTTTGGCCACGCCGGCTGCAGTCTTTTCTTCGCTGGTTTATTTTTTACTGAATGCATTTCCAGGGCATTCAATCTGCCTTTAATATTAAAAGGTTAATGTTGGGATATGAGCTCCTCTGGATGCTGTCTCGCACAGCTGGTTGAATAAAAACCTCTGAGAAACGTACGTCAGTTTCCCCTCTTCAAACTCCAACGTGCTCCGTTTTAGATGAAGCGCTGAGGCGAGAAAGCCGAGAGCACAGACGCGAGGATTACAAACTGAAAAGTCTGTTTTCAGCAGCGATTCTCAGGGTTAATTAGACTTGCAAATCACCACAATTCCCATATTAGTGTTCAAAGATCAGGAAAATGAAGCATAATAAGGAAGAGATGTATTGCAGCTCCTGGGCAAAATGCTGATGAATAACAAATAACATTTTATTTTGTATGGATATATGATACACCATAAATATTTGGTGTCTATTACCTGCCTCACCTGAGGCACATTTATTCACATAGAGTATATACACACATCTCTGTATTTTATTACATCTCATGCATACTTCATCCATTATTAATTTTGTTTCCCTCCCAAACCCAGTGCGAGTAATTAGTTCTCCACCCGAGGCCCATATATATTTGGTGGGGATCAGGGCGAATTCTGCCCTGGCCGAGCCTCAGAAACGGATTACAGCAGCCTTCCAGATGGGAGTGTTTACATTGCGGTTAGCGGAGATTAGGAGCGGATTTGGCAGGATGAAGTTTCAGGCTTCGCTTTGCCTCTAGATCTGGAAAACCAACGGACGAGCTAAAGACTCGCAGGGATCCGCTTCACATTTACACACCAGCCCGAGTAAACGTCTTCATAATGCATGAGTGATGACTCAATAGTGCCCCCTTTGTTATCGCGTGACTCATGTCAGACATATCGTGTTATGTTCTCCATGGCTGGACATCATAGTGTCGTAGATCTGTGCCTGTGATGCATCTATAAGTTTCCTGGTCTCGCCTGGGAAACAACAACAAAGTTGCAAAGAGGACGCCGAATGTTTATGTCGCTTGTTTTTCCTTTGCTTCGTAATCATGGGAAAAGGGCTCGTGGGAATTTGTGCCTCCTGGCCGCACACCGTGTCTCATACCGCCGTGGATTATTGCTTACACCAGAATGTAAACATAATGCCAACGGCTTACCTTGATGATATCACAGTGCCTGCTTTTTAGATGATAGCAATTAGCTTTAGCTTTATATACATATACAGGGCCTTAGAGTGTAAATATTACATCATCAGATATTAAAATCTTACATTTATATGTGGGTTTGCTAATAAACTCTTATTGCAAAATAGTGGAGGGGCAAATAAAAACATCATGCTTAAAAATGAAGATTTTAATGGCTACAAAAATCTAAAGTGAATAAGAAGAAATATTAGGTCTGTGTTATAATATATCAAAATGATGTGAATATCGAAAAGCACCATGAAATAAAACCTACAGATTTTGTTGTCTGTATTCTGTAAAAACGATACACTGAACTTTATGTGCTTTCTTTATTACAGACTACTTACCCGATACTGGCTTTGACTGCAGCTGTTCCATCCATCCTGATCATCACCAGCCCGGACACTCACATCAAATGCATCTACATTACAGCCAACTCCAACATCAAGGTCTACGTAAGTGACTGATAAAAATTAAGAAAAGGAAGTAATAAGAAGGTGCTGTTGCTCTGTGAGACGCTGAGCCTCAGCTTTACGTCCTCGTATCTTTCAGGATCTTATGGATTTGAGAGAACGGATACTCGTCCTTGTGATTGAGTCAGTAACTTATATAGGGAATAACTCTTGTATAAGGGATCAGGACGCTTTGTTCACTCTGAAGAGGTTTATTTTTGAATATTATTGTTGTGTTTTAAATTTATTTGTGAATTTCCATGAGATGCCTGTCAGAGGCGGGGCTTCGGACATGGAAGAGCATTTTGAGAGAACTTGGTAGAGGTTTGCACTCTCTGTCTCACTCTCTCTTTATTGCTTGTGCTAATGACGTGCACCATAGCAGTGGTTGACCATTCAGCATTCAGTAATCAAATGAGCCATGTAATAATTCATGAAACATTATACATTATACCATACCTAAATTATTACACACCTACTTTATATCGAGGTGTCGCGTTAGCACGTCAGCCTCACAGCAAAAAGGTCCTGGGTTCGCGTCCCGGGCTTGGTGAGGGCGTTTCTGTGTGGAGTTTGCATGTTCTCCCCGTCTCCATGTACGCTGGTTTCCTCCCACAGTCCAAATACATGTACATTAGGCTAATTGACTGTTCCAAATTGCCCCTAGGTGTGAAAGTGAATAGCTGTGTGTGTGTTTTGGCCCTGCGATGGAATGGTGAGCCTAACCCTAACTCTAACCCTAACCCTAACCCTTTGCCCAGAGCTGGCCTCCCTGCGACCCATATTAGTATTAAGCGGCTCAGAAAATTAATGCCTGATGATTTTGTCGACCAGCTCTTTGCATCTTTTTAATCTCTCCTACATTTTTCTTGTTCTCTTTCTTTTTTTCACGGAAACAGGAGTCTGGATTCCACAGTGATTTGCCAACAGATACGACATTACGGTGTATTAAAGAGAGAAATGTCACACATTTAAGCAGGGTATACTTAGATTTATGTACTGTTCTCACTTTTACATGCACGCACACACACACACAAACACACACACACACACGCACACACACACACAAACTCTTTTCATTATGGAGTGAAGACGGAGGAAACGAAAAAGCCGAGATGTAGGCGTTTTTAGAGCATTTATATCAGAGGCCATAAATGTTAAATAAACATCTCTCAATAAAAACCTTCACTACAGCAACGCATGACTGTATTAACCATCAGCGCGTTTAAATCGTGGCTGCTGTGTGTGTGAACGAGCTGCTACGATAGAACGGCCACTACTGTTAGAGCTGCTGTTCTAGAAATTTCATCAACACCCTCGGACCAATCAGAAGCCAGAATTCTGAGCGCTATGAAGCAGAATCACTTTGTTATTAAATGTCCTCGAGATGAGTTTGAGGAGCACTCACAAGACACCAGATGCACGCCGAAGCCAAAGCGAGGGACGCTGTCCGTGATATTGCCCTCCGATAACGGCGTCTTCATTTCATTGTCTACATTCTGATGAATTTGATACTGAGGTTTCCAAGTTCACGCCGAGTCATGCGACAGGAAGGAAGGCGAGTCAGTCAGAATTCTGGCTTAGGGGAGCCCGGCTCGCGCCGTACAGGAACAGGACCTACAGAGACACATATTCTCTTGTCTCCGTTTCTCTCCATCCAAAATCCTCACCTTTCTCTCTGTCCACACCCTTCATTCTCTCATTGTGATCTGTCCCCTTTCTCGTCTCTGTCACTTCCTGTCTTTCTTTTTCTGTCCACCAGGATGAAATAGATGAGTATGAAAAAGGCAAAATGACTCAGATGTGATATGGATGAATGTTTGTGCCAAATAAGGAGATCATGAATAAGTCAAAGGTATAACTGGAGATTAGCGGTAATTTATGTAAGCAGTTACACACTCTGGGTCATTTTGTTTCAGGAAAATAAGCCGTTACTCCATGATGTGAAAGCACAGTTACGGTTAACCACTGAAGTTGATTAGTTTTCTATAAGGTCACATCCTGAAGTGTTTTATTCTTTTTATTACAAAACAGTTATTTATTGCATTATCATGTGGTATTTTTTTGTATTTTATTTATTGTTACTTAATGCTTTGAAAATTGCAAGAGCAGATTTAAACAGCAGTTCCTACCCTCACCACCCTCTCTTTTACTCTTTAGGTAGTTATTAAGATTGTCATAAAGCATAAACTTCTGTCATGAATTTCCAATTGTCACAAGTAACCAAACCACCAACCAACCAATCAAACAATGAACCGACCAAACATTTAATCAATCAATCAACCAACCAACTAATCACACAACCAACCAACCAATTCACCAACCACCCACCCAATCAAACAACCAACCCATCGCTCAACCAACTACCCAACCGATTAATCAATCAATCAATCAATCAATCAATCAATCAATCAATCAATCAATCAATCAATCAATCAGTCAATCAACCAACCAACCAATCATACAATCCATTTGACCAACAAACCCACCACCCGACAACTAATCCACCACCCACCCAACCAAACAACCAACCAATCACACAACCAACCAACCAACCAACCACCCTCCCAACCAACAACAAAGCCACCCAACAACCAACCAAGCAACCAACCAACAAACCCACTCACCAACCAACCAACCACCCAACAAAGCAACCAACAAACCCACCACCCCCCAACCAAACAACCAACTAATCACACAACCTACCAACCAACCAACCAATCAATCAAACAACAAATAAACCTACCAACCAACCAACCATACAACAGACAAATCATTGGTTCATTTGCAGGACTGTGTTTCCTACCAGGGGAGGCTTTAATCAATATTACATCAAAAATCTTTTTTTCCTTTTGACCTTGTGATGGTTTACACATGCAGTCTGCACCAAGCGAGACCGGTAGCTACTGTACACACATATAAGTACAACACTCGCTTTAACACGTCTCAGCTGATCTACTGTTGAGGAAACTTAAAAAAAAACATTTCCTGTTTGATGAATATGAGATGAATCTCTAAATAATTAATGAAGTCTTATAAATTATTACACTCGAGCGCAAATCAGCAAGCAAAATATGCTCTAATCTTTAAACTGTAATTTAATGATCAGATCATTTCATTTGTTTTTGATTTTTTTGTATTTTAATTAACGTAATAATTTATGAATTAATGTTCGATATTATTCGTGT
Source organism: Tandanus tandanus (assembly GCA_039654325.1). Lineage (NCBI taxonomy): Eukaryota > Metazoa > Chordata > Actinopteri > Siluriformes > Plotosidae > Tandanus > Tandanus tandanus. The sequence goes on from JBCNYH010000005.1 coordinate 13,129,512, forward strand.
TCATGTTGAGGCTGAGACTCCATTTATTTTTTTCCCCCCACATGGGAAATGTCTTGTGTCGGCAGTACTGTGTGCATCCATATTTATCCTCACACCGACTCGGATTCCAGCTGCCTGGACTGACGCACGCAGTTAAAAAGGTCTCATTTCCTGTCCCCAGCCAGGAAGTGAAGGAAGCAGCGTGGCACCAGAGAGGTTGTGCAACTCAGCGCATGGATGCTTTACCATAATAAACACTGGAACCGAGAAAGGGCAAGAGACAGACAGAAAAAGAGAGAAAAGGAGACGAGACAATAGGGTGCAGTGGGTGAATTTCTTTAAAGGAGACTTTTTGATGCTAACTAAGAAAACCGCTCGCTCCTCCTGGGAAGCTCAAAGGAAGTCGACTCATTGTGTAATCATTAAAGTATGAATGAATAGAAAAATGAATCACTGAATCACTGAATCACAATGGATCTGAATCACTTCGACTGGAACTGTTGCTTTAACAGAACAATAACATGAGCCACGGCATTAGCAGAAGCACAAAAACCAAACAAACAAATAAATAAATAAAATAATTTTAAACCAAATATTTTACATTTATGGAGCATGCACACTTTGCGGGCGGCACGGTGGCGCAGTGGCTAGCATGTCCGTCTCACAGCAAGAAGGTCTCTGGTTCGATTCCTGGGCTCGGGCGTTTCTGCGTGGAGTTTACATGTTCTCCACATGCTTGTGTGGGTTTCCTCTGGGTACTCCGTTTTCCTCCCATAGCTCAAAAGCATGCACAGTCGGCTAATTGGCGGTTCCAAATCGCCCCTAGGTGTGAATGTGAGTGTGAATGGCTGTAAGTGTGTTGGCTCTGCGATGGCCTGTTGATGAGCTGTTCAGGGTGTACCCCGCCCTCACCCAGAGTGGGCTGAGATGGGCGCCAGCCTCCCCGCGACCCTAATTAGGATTAAGGCATTTAGAAAATGAATGAATGACACACTTTGTGGGAAATCATTTAATTCAATCTGTTCGTCTCCATTCGCATGTGTTTGTTGTGCGGAGAATGCGTTCCATGTGAGACGAGGTCTGTTCAAAACTTGTACAAAACTTGGAGCGGACCCCTCTGTGCAACGGTGTCCGCTTGTTGTACGGTTGTTGTGCGCTGGATGTGTGTTTTGTTCAGAACCTGTGCGTTCCTGGACTACTACCTGACATGCTATGGGTGAACTGCACGTGTGCTGGACATAGACCTCATGTTCGGCAGACAATTACTGACATGGAGTGCATGGAAACTGATGAGTAACGGATGTGTAACGGGGGTCTACAGGACAAAACTGACGACTTCAGTATGATGGGTCTTTACCAGGTCTGAAACGGACAGTGATGCACATCCTCTGGGGTATCGTGAAAGCTTAGAGTAGCAAAGGAGACAATTTTCACCACCAGATTATTTTCCTTCTCAAAGTTTCCATCTGTAACACATCCGTTTATGCTATCCGGCAAGGTGTGACTACTCCTTAGTATCAAACCATTGACTTTTTCAGTACCTATCCATGTAATAAGCAGAATAATGTAAAGCAAGTTGGTAATTTGTGGTGCAATAAACCTGTTTATGGTGATACAAGACTCCTCCATCTCTCATCGGCGTCCTGCATCACCCTGTTGGGGTTTATTTTACAGTAATGAGCGCTTTGCTCTAGAATTTCTCTTACATAATGTGTACGACACGGAACCCTCCATACTCTCAGTCATACAATCACTGCTGTCAATCACAGGGATACCAGCCAATCGTCTGTGTGTGTGAGCTCATGTATGCTAAAGAGGGCGGATAGTGCTTCGCATGCCATAGCGGAGAGATGTCTGTACTGGAGTTTATACTTCAATTTTTTTTTTTTGACTTTCAGGTAACAAATGGGACGAAATTGACGGATGCAGTGTCTCAGGTTTACAGCGCTCCGGCTGTTCAGGACAGCGAGCTGATATCGTGGGCAACGGAGCAGTTCGGAGGTGTTTCATCCTTCAGCACACTTTATGAGCCGATCAACATCAACTTCACCGGGACTAAAGGTTCAAAAACAAGCCTCAATTGATTCTTATTAAAGAAAATACCTAAAAATATAATCATAAAAATGATTCCACATGCATGCTTATTAAGAGCTCATATTTTATTTATGGTTACTCCATGCTTCATGATCCTGCGACAAATAAAAGAGGCCACTGTTTGTGAATTAAATGGAAAAAAGTTTGATGTCGTGTGTAACACGTGATGAGAATTCTTCTTCGTGTCGTCTCAGAAACTTTGCTCGGGTCCGAGTGCCAGCTGGGGGATTGGGAATCACAAACAGCGAGGAGGTCACTGACAGTCCAGTACTCCGGTATGGCCGTACTATTTTGCTCGCTCAGTACTCAGGACGAACTTCACATCATCAACATCCCGGACAGCTCCCGAGTCAGGTGATCATCCTCCTCAGGACTTCATCTCACATCTCATCCCTGCAGCTGTTTTATTACTGAAAAATTTATTAAATACGCTCCTCCTCACCTCCTCAGGAACGTCAGTCTGGATGTAATTCCGTCTAACGTCAAGCTGGTCCTCAGGGGTCCGGCCGGAACGGTCTGGAAAATCAACGGTGAGAAGTTTTCGTTCATGGTGAGTGAAGGACATGAGGTTCCCCAGTGTCACTGTAATTATTTTAACGTTAATTATTTCGTTATTTGCAAATAAACATGTTACAGATAATGTTATGAATGAATTAATGTGTCTATTACAGATTATTAATACATTTAAAAAAAGTTACATTCATGAACTAAAACATTCATTCATTTATTTTCTAAGCCGCTTAATCCTAATTAGGGTCGCGGGGAGGCTGGCGCCCATCTCAGCCGACTCTGGGCGGGGCAGGGTACAAACTGGACAAATTGTCAGGCCATTGCAGGGCAGCACACATACAACCATTCACACTCACACTCACACCGAGGGGTAATTTGGAACAGCCAATCAGCCTACTGTGCATGTTTTTGGACTGTGGGAGGAAACCGTAGTACCCAGAGGAAACCCACACAAGCACGGGGAGAACATGCAAACTCCACACAGAAATGCCTTGAGCTCGGGAATCGAACCTTATTATTATTATTACTACTACTATTATTATTATTATTATTATTATTATATTAATTAAAAATATTATGTACATCCTGCACATGCAATATGAGTCTGATATAGTTGATGTCAGTTGTTTTTTATTCTATTTAATGTAGTTGTTTACTTCATAGTCATTATTTTTATGCTTTTGTTGCTGTTACAATGATTTAACATCTTACATTAATATATTTTTCTTTGCATGTATATTTATTTGTATATATATCTTTCTCTTTGTGTAGACCAACAATGTCCTCCATTTATATGGTTTGCCCATAAATGGAAGTTTTAACCTCTCAGATAACGACTCCGAACTCCAGTATCAGGCAGTCAAATATTTTAATAACAGTTCCATCACCAGTTACACGAGGATTACTCTGGACAGCGCAGTGATCACTATCAGGATCGAAAAGAGCAAAAACGTGGAAGGTAAACCCCCGTGATGATCTGTTTTATTTCAGGAGGTTAAAGGGACGGTTTGTTATATATTTTTCTCGATGTGGAGTAATTATGAAAATAAAAACCTCATCAAAACTGTGACTTTTAATATTGCCATGCAATCAGTGTACAGGCTCCAAAAACATTGGAAGTTTTTTTCCTGAAAGACAAATAAAATTAAATAAATATATAAATAAATAAATAATTTAAATTCTAACATTGTTTATATTTACAAAATACAGTTAAATTGGGATCATAGGTTTTGACAGGGTTCATAGGTTGGGGATTATTGTTCAAGCTTTTTATGCATTTTTCTAACTCAGACATCAGCTCCGCCCTGAATTAAAGAGCACCGCCCCTTATTCCTTATAAAGCATGTTCAGCTTCAGTGCAGTTGTATTGGTTGTAGGAAGGAAGGAATATTTTTTACACTGTTTCCACTGTTGTTTTATATATATATATATATATATATATATATATATATCATTCATTCATTCATTCATCATCTTCCGCTTCTTCCGGGGTCGGGTCGCGGGGGCAGCAGCCTAAGCAGTGAG
>JBCNYH010000005.1:13204595-13207095 GCA_039654325.1 Tandanus tandanus
CATCATCATCATCACCACCTCCATTATCATCATCATCATCACCATCATCATCAATATCATCATCATCATCATCATCATCATCATCATCATCACCAACACCACCATCATCACCATCTGCATCATCATCATCACCACCTCCATTATCATCATCATCATCACCATCATCATCAATATCATCATCATCATCATCATCACCAACACCACCATCATCACCATCTGCATCATCATCATCACCACCTCCATCATCATCATCATCACCATCATCATCAATATCATCATCATCATCATCATCATCACCAACACCACCATCATCACCATCTGCATCATCGTCATCATCATCACCACCTTCTTCATCATCATCATCACCGCCTCCATCATCACCATCTGCATCATCATCATCATCATCACCACCTTCTTCATCATCGTCATCACCGCCTCCATTATCATCATCATCATCATCACCACCTCCATTATCATCATCATCATCACCATCAATATCATCATCATCATCATCACCACCTTCTTCATCATCGTCATCACCGCCTACATTATCATCATCATCTTCATCATCATCACCATTACCATCATCATCATCGCCATCTTCATCATCACCACCTCCATTATCATCATCATCATCACCATCATCATCAATATCATTATCATCTTCATCATCACCATCACCATCATCATCATCGTCATGTTCAAATTCCTAACCGTCGGCATCCTCTCTCTCTCTCTCTCTCTCTCTCTCTCTCTCTCTCTCTCCTATCAGTGGGCTGGGGAGTGGGTGGGGCCACCAAACTCTGATTAAAGTGCATTGATTCTTCTTTTTAATAACCAATTTTCTTGATGTAAATAAGTGGATGACTCTACAATAGCAGTGGTTCAGGAATAGGAAGAAAAGATCAATCATCTATTTATTTAATAATTACTTAGGATCTTAGGAAATATTACCATATTATTATTTTATGATATGAGTTTTTGTACTATAATAAACCTGTACATCTAAAAGTAAAAGGTATTTTAAACGTTTAAGTTTTAAATGTATCTGAAACATTATTCATTCACATTATGTGAACGTGAGCGTTGTGAATGTGTGGCTAATTCCATTGTTTTATTGCATTAAGCAGTGATATTAGCATCCACGCATGTGAGCTCACCTTAAGTATTGGTGTTCAATGGCATTTCACGTTCTTCCCTCGACTTCCGCAGCCACTGTTCCGTGACGTCCATCATTCCACTTTCTAGGTTTTTAAAATGTCAAAGGACGACTGATTTCCTTTAGTTTCGATGATCGCACATGTCACTTCAGGGGGGAAAAACTCAGCTTGAACTTCAAACCTGATCATCATCCACCATCTCTCTCTTCTTCTGCCTTAATCTTAAAATGTTTCGTTTAATTTTTTTGGAATACACACTTAAAAAAATCTACAACTCTTAAGGGTTCCTCGCTTGTTCCACAGGAGGAATCCAGGAAGGTGAAGTTAAAACTTAACTGCGAACTTATTCAGTCAACCTTTTTAAAAAACAATCACCTTTTAAAAAAAGTGAAGCACCACATTATACTACAGTCTTCCTTGTAGGAGGCATCGGAAAAAATAAATAAAAACATAAATTTGTTCTTAATGATGGTGAACATCAATCGATCTCTGAGTCTTGGCTTAGGGATGGATGATAGACGAGTCAAGGCAGCACTGAAAATTAGAGCACTGAAAAGAAAATTATGTAGAGAAACAGCTTATAGAAGAAGAAAAAAAAAAGGATTTAGCAGTGTCGCATCACAGCAAGAAGGTTCAGGGTTTGAGTCTCGTGGCTGACCAGAGCCTTTCTGTGAGGAGTTTGCATGTTCTCCTGGTGCTTACTTGGGGTTCTCTGGGTACTCCAGTTTCCTCCAACAGTCCTTCCAGAGTCCTGCCTCTCACCTGAAGTTGGATGGGATTGGCTCCTGCTTCCTGCCTGTACACAGCACCCCCTGCTGGGCCTGCTTTAATACTACACTTCCAAAAAATTGGTCTTAACCACAAGCGTGCCTTTGTCCTCCAGCAGTATAAATGGGTACCAGTAAAAAATACTGGGAAGGTAACCTGTGATGGACTAGCTTCCTGTTGGGGAGGAGTTGAACTCCCAGTCGCTTCACTATACGGAAACCGGGGATAAGCTCCGGCCTGATGAGCCAGTAGGCTCGGGGGCAAAATCCCAACAGACTTTACCTTTTTTTCTTACTAACAAACTAAAAACTCAACGCTGGCTGAAACCTCACCTCTCTGGCGAAAGCAATAAAACACACAGCGTCTGTTTAAAAAGTGTTATTTGGTGCTGTAATAATAAAGGCTTGTTTTTCCCAGCAACTTTATTCCTTTCTGTCTTTGTAACGAGAGAGTCATGTAGCCCATATAAAATCAAATCAAATCAAATAAAAGCCCACCTCTGGTTTAGATCTGAATATAAATGCAGACATGAATAGATCACGGAACGAATATAAACTCAGGTATAGATCATG